>JAQIXG010005461.1:0-11421 GCA_034700105.1 Oconnorella tubifera | reverse complement strand
CAGATACCAATATCTGCCAATATTGTGGAAAGTTAGATGGTGTTCCCCACTTTTTGACTGAATGTATTAAAACATCAGAATTAAGGAAAAATTTAGAGTCAATATGCTTACAATTAAAAGTAAAATTTTCTATATCTCATCTTTTGACTATAGAATTATTGCAAAATGCTATTTACAACTATATTATTAAAGAAAATGTTCTGATCTAGCCTTTGAATTGTAAAATAAAAATAAATTAGGAAAAACATATAGAAAGTAATAATAAAATATACATAATAATAAAAGTTAAAATATATACTGGATATAGTGTAAGGCAGACTGATGGTAGGTACTCCGGCAAGTTATCCCTCAAAAAATAACCTTCAGATAAAAATAAAAAAAAATCTGTTTGAGGCTGAATTGAGGCTTAGTTCGCTTCGACTCAATATAAGTAAATCTATATACATTACAAAATCCATTACATGGATTTTGCAGATTTTCTGGGGATTTTGCAACGCTTGTGTTTGACATCTGGGCTCGATAATATTATCTCAATAATATTATCAATATTCTGTGTAATTACTAATTAACAACTTACCAAATGGCGATTAATCGCAGTTGGAATCGTTTATGACAGTTTGTTGTTGATGCAGATTCTGTCAAATTATTTTACTACTAGATCATAGAAGTTTTGATTATAATTATAAGTATGATTAGTGTTGTCAGTCCGTTGTCATAATATAATTAATATATGTTGTATATTACAGATTGCATAAAATATTAACTAGTATTTAGTTAAGTTGTAGTCATTTGAGTAGAGTTATTATCATTTTGCTCAAGCATGGCTGGAAGACATCGTAGTCATTCGTGAGTAGCTTCATCATTATGATCATTACTACTAAACACGCTTGCCCCATCATTCCCAAAGAAAAATTATTTTAAAATGTACCCATTGCTTGGTTTCTGCACACCTAGTTCACGATACATAACTGACTGTTTATCCTCTGCGTGCTGATGTAACATTTGAATAATGAACATATAAAAACTATAGTATAATAAATAGAATTAATTTATATCAAATTATTCTGAATAAACATCCAGTTAGCAGAGCATTTATTTGTTTATTGAAAGATCCATTTTTTACTTTCACAGCGCATCGGGGATTAGTCTTTATCAAGTTCTTGACATTCCAAAAGAATCCACACAGGATGAAATTAGAAAGGCTTATAGAAAGGTGCATTGGTTTTACTCTGAGCCAAGAGGTTTTGTGTTCAAGTCCTAGTGTAATACAGTAATCCCTTACTTTGTGCAGCATTTAGATGTAGATACTGGATTTTCAACCATGATGAATCCTATAGTCATATAATTGCTTTTCAATCTTTTGCTGCACCTTTAGCAAGCAGCTTTAGTAGAGCATCTGAACTAGATGTCTTGCTCTGTGCTGAGTAATGGTTTAACTGGTTAAGCGAAAAGGTCTCGAAGGTTATTATTAGTGAATCGGTCACTTGCTGCTCTCTTTAGCAAAACGCTTTATTCAAAACTTGTTACAGTATTTAAATGTGTGACTATTTAGATTAGGCTTTTGACTAGCTAGAACATTGTGCTATGTTTTTTTCTAAACTTATTCAGTGAAAATTAGTCTTTGCATTAATCAGACGTACAAATCATTTTGTAGTGTATTTCAGTAACTCCGGTTAGTCTGCTTCATATAGATATTTTTTCGTATTATTATTATTTATTTACTATTGCGTTTATGTAAATTAATTGTGAAATAAATAAATAATTTTATTGCTATTATTTACAGCTGGCATTGAGATTTCATCCGGATAAGAATCCTGGTAATCCAGACGCTACTCAAAAAGTTGGTTACTCTTAAATTGTATTTCTTTTTTCCTAATAAGCAAAATACTATGCTGTAGATTTTTGTTCATTAGAATATTAGGAACAGTTAGTAAGTACTATTTAAGTAGACAATTTATGAAAATTATGAATCAGTAATTATTTTATAAGAATTAAAGTAATACCTGTTTCAAGCTTGGCTTAAAAATCTCTCTCGTAAGTCAGTAGAGATTTCAGTGTCTGAGTACCTTGCTAAAGGGTGAAGCGAGTGACAGAAGTGAGATGTTTGAATAGCGATAAAACGAGCAGTTTATTTAGTTATCGGTTTATATAGTGATTATCTAATCCAATAGGATTAGGTGATCTTCAATTAACTCTCCAGTTTCTGTTTTATTTCTTCTTATGCTTTCAAGTCAGTGTATTATTACGTATTTATTATTTAATGCACTGTTAAATTTAAAGTGTTTTCAGCACTTGATTTCTATGCATCCAATTACTAATGCTTCACTGAATTATTATTACTTCAGCTTTTAATTAATGATGTTTTTTTAATTATTGATGTCTTACTGTGCTGACGCAACATTGCACAACAAATAAATGACATCTTTGCATTATCAAATTTATAACTCTCCCGTTTGCGCTGATGTGATGTTAATTAACGAAAGAAATACCGCGTCGTAGTTTCAGGAAGTGAACTACGCTAATCGTATATTGAGTGATGTAACAAAGAGGACGGTCTACGACAGATACGGGTCGGTTGGGTTGTATTTGGCCGAACAGTTAGGGGAAGAGAATATTGGGACATACTACCTACTTACTAGTCCTTGGTGTAAGGTTCGTTAAAAGTTTTGTTTAAGAACGGTTGTTAAATAAATTACTACTAAGAAGAAATTACTGATTAAAAGAAATTACTGTCAAGAAGAATGTTAAATTTATTTTTTATCGAATTATAAAAAAAATTGCTCTAAAATTGCTTTGAATAACGTTTCCTGGACTGATATGAAATTTAACGATCAGATTTTAATATAGAAATATAGTTTAACAACTATGTTGTACTTTGTTTAATAATTATTTATTTTACTTTTCAATATTGAATTAATTTTACTGAAAAACTTATAGACAATATTTAAAAATATTATTTTCTATTGAAAATACGCTTTTTGTGCCTTATCAAACAATTTGTACAATCTACGCAGTGTGAATTCTATTGCAAAGCTTATTTTTTCTCCTTCCCTTGCCCAGGCGCTGTTTATATTTTGCGGAGTCATCACCGGCTGCTATTGCCTCTGTTGTTGCTGTTGTTGTTGTAATTTCTGTTTTGGAAAATACAAATCACGAGCGCCATTCTATGAGGATGAAGAGGCCGGATTTGAGGAACTCCAGGTGTGTATTTTGTATTTAGTTTCTATACAGATTTGGTAATGTTAAATATCGTTATCATTAGTGTTGTACTGCTAATGATGATATAATAATTATAATTATTATAAGGTTAAGTTTAACATCATGGATTATAACGATATTATAATACGTTTATACGTATTATAACGATGTCTCAGATGTAGTTGTCAATTTGAGCTTTTTACTAAAGGGTGCAGCAAGTTATAATAATAGTGAGCTTTACAGGATTTGAACCTGGACCTGTAATGTTTGAGTCCAGTGCTCTAATCAATTTCTAACGAGCCTTGACAAGTCATTATTGAGCATTATTTGATTTGTTCGGGCTGATGTGACATTGAGAAAGATATGTTTTTGAATCTGAAAACGTATAGTTAAGCTTAATGTGTTGACTGCTATTCATATGACTGTAGTTTAAGGTCTATCTGTTGAATTAAGTGTCTTATTAAGTGTACTAAAGGATGCAGTCAATATAAAAACATTTCTCAAAATAAAAATTACTATTAGAAATGTCTCGTAATATTTTGATTATTGAAATTTAAAATGAAATTCTAAAAAATTTCATTCAAGGCTGAATTCAACGAGTTAGATCATAACGAGACCCAACCAATCACGGCTCAGCCGAGCGGCCGAACCAATGGGAGCTCAGCAGCTGCAACCAATGAGGAGATGTCCTTGCCGGTAAATAAACAGACCTCGTACGGATATGACAAGTAAACGCAACGCGGACCCGTGCGAATAAATGAATATTAAGTACCCAATTACGAATATTAATTAGATATTATAAAAATGAATGTATGCGGTTAATTATACGAAGATTAAATATTGTCAAGTTATTTCATATGAATTCTTGCACTTTTTTGACACTACTGTATTTAATAGTAATTTTGTTGATTTGGAATATCGTCTTTTTCTCATATCTCTTTAATTTTGTCATGATAAATTTTGTCATGATAAATTTTGTCATGATAAATTTTGTCATGATAAATTTTGTCATGATAAATTTTGTCATGATTGTCATAATAAATTTTAATCTTGTACTCATTGAATATTAATTTAATATTGTTATTTATTAGTTATTCTAGGCATTTGTGCTGATGTGACTTTTAACGGCGAACAAAACATCAATGATTTTGTTGATAAACTAATTGTTTTGATGCTAGTTAGTAAATTTATTGTTGTTTATAACGAATGTTGTAGTAGTAGTTGAACTTTTCTGCATGAATTTCTATTTATCTCTTTATTTCTTTATTTCTTTGTACCAAGAACTGCAACGGAATTATATTTTGGACACAATTTGTCACTAAGTAGTCTTTTTGAGCTGATGTGACATCAAACTGCAGAAAGGAAAGTTTTGTAATGATATAAGTTCAATATATTCCATTATGAAATGAGAGTAATTGGTGAAAAAGGATGTTAGGTATTTTTATGGGTATTATCACTACTGATAGAATTTTTATTTCTTCATTGATTGATACATTCTAGTCAATTTAAGCTAGTCATTTATTAAGCTAGTGGTTATTTAAGTCAATTGCTATTGAATCTAGTCAATATATAAGTTAATCGTTAATTAAAATATTCATTATTTAAACTAGTCATTCGTGAAGCTGTTTATTTAAACTGGTCATTTATTAAGCTAGTAATTAATTAAGCCAGTTATTAATTCAGCTAATCTTCTGTAGTAAGAGCCAATCGATTCACTCCCAAATAATTTGAAGTCAATATTTATTTACATAAAGTAGCCATTTTTGATTATTGATTGAGCTTACATATTACACTTTTTATAGTCTCAATTTTATATTCCAAATATACACTGTATATCTTGTGATTTTTTTTGCAATCAGGGCCCCCCAAAAGTACAGGCCCCGCTGGGTGTATAGGGGCTTGTAAATAGTGGCATAATTGCCAGTGTCGTAGTTTTATGCGTTTTTTACAAGTGTACAATTTTCATCTCTTTAGCTAGAATTTTTATGTAGATTACTTGTTTCAAATCATTGTTATTTAACATATACATACAGAATTCCTTTTGTTTTAATTTAGCGGCTGGAGCATATACTATGGCTTCAAAAATCGTAAAGAAATGCATTTATTTTAGTCAAATAAATGCATTATGCATTTATTTGACTGGGACTGTGTAAAGAGTGAAATGTTCCCTTATCACTTAGTTTCTGCATTACACTGATATTAATTTTGTCTTGTAATGCTTGATTATCGATGTTATATAATTAAATCAGTGCACGCAGCATTAGATAGATTTGTTATGCTGATGAGACGTTATGCAGCAAGTTTTTAATAAATAATTAATGTACAAAATGACAATTGGTATCTTATTTTTACAGTTTTGTGCGTTTTTGTTCAGATCTCAAACTTATAATCTTTCTTATTCGTTAGGGCTATTCAATGCTAGTTTTTTTTTATTTTGTGGCTTAGTTGATACTTTTTAGCTACATTTTCTGTGCTGTTGTCTATTAACTGAAAACTTCAGTTGACATTATATGGAACCTTTTTGTTTTCAACTTTGGCGGTATATTGGAATATTTGCATAATTATTAATGATTACTGTTGTTGTTTTTCTTATTGTTAATAATGGTGTGTTAGTATTTATAAACAAAACTTTATCTCAGCGAACAAGATTTGAAAGTTTAATTTTGTTTGTTTTAAGTCTAAAAATATAATTGTTTATTTATTGTTGTATATGATATTGCCTCTATTTTGTTGATTCTTTTACAGTAAATCAATTATTATTTTAACTATATTTCTTTTTGAATATTTTTCTGTTAAATATCAATCCCAGTTTGCTATCAATTTATTTCTATCTATAAGTTTTACGTTATTTTTGCAAAAAGATGCATTTTTGTTGTATTACTAAATCTTATATATTTCATTACTACATTGTTTTATTAATTTTTGCAACTATTAAAATAAAGTATACTGCAAATTCTATGTCACGCTCTTTGATCTATCCCTGTTCATTAACTAAAGGTACAATGTGGATTTTATATTAGTATATTTATACTCATTTGGTTTATATAGTGAAGCTGGATTGATGCATTTTATAAACATTTTTTTGGTACATTTTTCTCGATTTTCATTGCTATGAAAATGCTTTTTTAATATTGTAAACATTCCAATAGAGATATTTAAGCCAGGTGGTAGTATTTGATTTTTGATACTAACTTTTTGTAGCCACTTCTCTATGGTTTATATGAGTTTGAAATCTTTATTCTACATTTCATTTGCTATACATGTGAATTCATTTAAAATAAAATTAAAGTCTCGGCTCTTTCTTTTGTACTAGATGTAAAACTGTACACACTGTAGATTGACTTGGATTAAGTACTGTTACTGTACTGTACAGTATAATATCGATAATCTTTATCAATGAGGTGTTTCAAAGCAAAACATTTTTGTAGTGATCTTTCTTTCTCTTGGCGTAGGATAACTTGGCAGTTTTTTTCCGATGTATTTAAGTTTGGAAACATATAAATATGTCTATAACATATTTATAAATTACATGTCTTGTTCAAATTAAATTTAAACAATTCACTAACCGTATAGCAGTAATCTTATTCACACACACCACTCCCTCTTCCTTCCCTCAAAAGCTCTTCACTATCAAAAATCTCCAAAAATGTAATTATAGATAGAAGTTTGCAAACTTCTGAACTTGGACCCCTATCACTATTAAAGTGAAAATGCACTAAAAAATACAAAAAAACTGGAGGCCTAGAATTTTTTCTAGAAATTTCTTCTCTGTCAATTTTCTTATTCTTTTCTTTCTACTGATAAAACAAACAAGAAAATTGAGAAATTTCTTCAAAAATCTGCCAGCGGGGGCCATTGAATTGTCTCCTTTGAATTGGAGACAATTCAAAGGAGGAGATTTAAATCGACGAGGGAAACATGGCGGAATATCTGGCGGCAATTTTTGGCACGGAGAAAGACAAGTAAGTATTCCAGCTGCTATTTAAATATTAGAATTTTTTTGCCTAATTGATGCCTAACTTTTTCCCTCTTTGTTTTTGTGATTTGATGATTGATGCTGCACAAAAGCAGTTCTGCTGCATAAAATTTAATTATTATACAGTTCTATTATCAAATGTCTCTTTTTAGTCAAAAAGTTGCAATTTCTTAAAATTGCTGTTATCATCTGGTGAATAGCAGTTAATAAAATTGGATTCAGAGGGGGGGGGGAGGGAGGTGATAAAAATATCTTTCATCTCGTGCTACAAAAATATCTTTCATCGAAAGATATTTTTTGTACATTTGCCCTCCTTTGTACATGGAGGGCTTTCCCCTTATAAAATCAAAACGTATTTAAAGAATTTTTAATAAGTAAATACTTACGAGATCTCCAATAGGTGAGTTTCTGTGTTCGACATTTTATTTGGTTAGTTTGTCAAGAGATGAGTTCATCAGAAGCCCATTTGTTTCAATACGTTTCATTGCACGTTTCTCTCGCTGTTTCTTTCTTCTTTTTCATCATTTCTTTCCCTATTTTTCTGTCAGTTTTTTTTCTTTATTTTTCTTTTTCATTGATTCTTTCTCTGTTTCATTTTTGGTTTCTCTCTGTTTCTTTCTTGTTCTTCTCTTCGTTTCTTTCTCCATCATTTCTCTCTTTGTTTCTTTTTTAGTTTTTGTCTCTGTTTCTTCGTTTCTTTCTCGCATCTTCGTTCTCCTCGTTATATCTGTTGTCAGGGTTAACTGTTCGTTTTACTTCAAGATCGGTGCGTGCCGTCACGGTGACCGTTGTTCGCGGTTACACAACAAGCCGACATTTAGTCAGACGATCTTGTTACAGAATCTTTACTTAAATCCCCAGAACACTATGCTTAACCCGGGGGAGGGGCTTCAGCGTAAGTGGGCGGGGCTTGTTAATAAATGGAAAGGGTTTATTAGTAAGAGATGCTTATTCATTTTTAAACATTTATAAGTTAAGTCTGATTATTGATATTTAACAATTAGGGGCCAATTCACAAAATGACTTAGAAAAATTTCTTAATGTTTTACAACAAGGATGTTTTACAACTATGCTTTGATTTAAATTTTGTTTCTTAATTTAGCCGCTGTTATGAGTGATGTTGAGTCTCAGGAACACTTTGATAATTTCTTTGAGGAAGTTTTTACGGAGATTGAAGACAAGGTTTCGTTGAACTATTATTACAAATAGATTTTTATTTTACTCTGTCTTTGTGTAGAGGTCTTATACAAGGATATCTTTTCAGCTTTTTTCAGGGAGGGGAGAAGGGGTAAAAAATTTCCAGAAAAAATTAGTGATGACTTTTGAGGTCACATTTTTTCGCATTTTTCTCTTACTTTTGCCTTGGTTTTAATTCAAATTTATATTAATCTTGCATCAATGTTTTATTCTTTATTCTTAGTATTGTTTAAGTTTTTGAAACGTCTATAAATTGTATAATCATTAAATGCGAACTGAATTCTCAGTTTTGATTCTATTGCTTATTAAATTTAGTTTGTATATTATTTTATTTGTAATTAGTACGGTGAAATAGAAGAAATGAATGTTTGCGATAATCTCGGAGATCATCTCGTTGGTAATATTTACGTCAAGGTCTGCAAAAAATTATCAAATTCTAACAATAAATTACATTGCAACTAGTACATATTCATGAAAATTTCGTATTGCATCGTTTTATGTAATTTAAATAAATATATCACTCTATAATTGGTTCTGTTGACCGTACAATGTGTTTATCTCGTATTCAATGATGGTGATAAATACCAGCTTGCAGTATTATTACGTCTACATTGAATTTGCAGCGGTTAATACATACTAACTTTATTAAATACTAACTCGCACTTCAGTAGAATCTACTTCATATTTTAACTTATTTTCTCGTTTAGTTTCGTAATGAGACGGATGCAGAGAATGCTGTAGAGAAGTTAAATTCGCGTTGGTTCAACGGTCGACCCATCCACGCTGAATTGTCCCCAGTGACTGATTTCCGCGAGGCGTGTTGTCGTCAGTATGAGATGGGGTAGGTTAGCTAGATCCAGTATCGTTTAACAGTTTTAATATCAATCAATCAATAAAGTTTAAATCAGTAAAAGTTTAACATCTGTTTAACCGTCGAGAGACGATGTCGCAGACGTCCCTCAGTATCAGAAAAGACCACACATGCTCCACCCAAGCTGTGAGGACAAACCATCAACTTAGAGGGGAAGTAGAAATATAGTAGTAATATTTTCCGTGATCAGTCAAAAGGGCCCCGGCTGTTAATTCTCAGGGTTATGACCCGTCAAAATGGTAATGACAAATTGTCCCCGAACATTAATTCTTAGGGTTAGGGTTGGAGTTATGATATGGGTTAGGTTTAGGATTGAAGCAAGGGCTAGTGCTAGAGTTAAGGTTAAGTTTAGGGCTAGTTGGGTTATTGAATGAAATGATGGGGTTGTTTTGTCGGGTTAATGTATTTGGGGTTGTTTTGTCCGGGGTACCTGAACAGTTTCATTTTCTGTATTTACACAGAATTTTTACGAACTGATTTTTTATGGACTGATTTTTGAATTACTGATTCATGAACTGATTTCCCGGATAAATGGTTTCATCTCTCAGTTGATGCGTCTATTCACAGGGAATGCACAAGAAGTGGTTTCTGTAACTTTATGCATTTGAAACCGATCTCGCGAGAGTTGCGTAGAGAACTATACGGACGCAGCAGATCAAAAAGGTACTACACCAGTTTTACTGTAATTCTAAGTATACTTTTCTAGTTGTGTTTTTTAATTGTTAAGTAATTCACCGCAAAAGCATTAGTTTTTTATAAGTATCTTGCTTCGTAAAATTTTTAAGTTTAATAATTTTTTTATTTTTCAGTATTTGTTGGTATTGAGTAGATGAATTTTGCGTGTGTAATTTATATCAGTTTATCAGTTTTCCATTTTTGTAGTTTAATAGCCATGTTTGTTTATCATTACTATTTAGATTTCTATTCCTGAAAGAAAACAATTTTAGTAAATATAACGCAAGTAAAGATTGCAATTTAAACTTCTTTAAATTAAACTTATAATAATGTATTGATGTACAAATGAAAAGAAATCAATTGAACAGAAACAATAATCTTAGTCATTTTTTAATCAATGAATTTTTTTCTTTTTTCAGATCTCGTTCTCGATCACGTCATTCCAGTCGACACAGAAGTCGACGTCATCGAAGTCGTTCAGATCGAAGTCGTTCATCTGATCGTCATTCTTATGAACGTGAACGTTCAGGACGTTAATAGCAGCATTCCGGGACAATTCATCTACGGATTTTGTCTAGGACATTTGGTCTACTGTGACATTTGGTCTACTCTGCACATTTGGTTTACTAGGACATTTGGTCTATTACGACATTTGGTCTACTAGGACATTTGGTCTATTACGACATTTGGTCTACTAGGACATTTGGTCTTGTAGGAAATTTGATTTACTAGGACATTTGCTCTACTAGGACATTTGGACTGCTACTACATTTACATAACCCTAATCCTAACTAGTAGACTAAATGTTGTAGACCAAATGTCATAGTAAATCAAAATATAATTGGAGACCAAATGTCACAGTAGACCATATGTCGGTAGGGTAAATGTCTGTAGTTGAATTCTGTCATTACAGCTAAAAGTTGTGACTTTTTAAAGTTTGTTTTGCTGAAATTTGTGTCAATTTGCGGTTATTTTACATTTTTGTCGGCATATTGAACGATTGCGTTATAAACAGTGGAATACTGGTGACAGTTTTGATATAAATTGAGTTTATTTGAAGAAAACTGTTTTGAATTGTGAGAGGACGATAGATGTTAGAATTTGGAACACTTTCGGTTAACTTGCATTCACTTAGGGATAAGTTTTTATTGACATTGAATAAGAGATACGAATATATTATTATTGTTGTGTTTTATAATATCATAATAGTGGGTCTAGGAAATTTCCCCCCCGTTATATGAAAATATATCTACATATTATTTGAAATTACTAATTACTAAATCTATTTAAATTTATTATCTTTAAAACAATTTTTATTATTAAATAATATAATAATCACTTATATAATTTGTTATTTTCGCTCTCAATTATTAAATTGTTCTTCAGTTTATGGTTTAAGGCTATTTTGTCTGTTTTTTGGTCTTTTATCACCCCGGTTCATATAATATCATGCTTAGTGTATAATATTTATCTGCGTGATTTGTGTGAAAAACTAATGAACACT
>JAQIXG010005460.1:0-11427 GCA_034700105.1 Oconnorella tubifera | reverse complement strand
ATGTATTTATTCTATATTTATTTTATGATGTCAATTTGCATTGCTATATTTTGTTAATAAACTCATCTTTGAATTAAAAAATTGAAAACTAATTTTTAATTAAAAATTATAAAATTTTAAAATGTTGTTGTATTTATTAAATAATACAGTAATATTTTATACTGAGAAGATATACAATCATAACACTTAACCTTAGTTGAAACTAATAAAAAATTAAACTAATTACTAAATTACTAATTACTTCATTGGTCTTAATTACTTAATTGGTATTATCTTCCTAAATAATTTATAAAAAAACAAATATATAAAAAATGGTGGGGAATTGTCCAGGGGGGGAATGTCCTACACTCAAAATTTCACCTTTGTTTCCATTTTTAGTGGTTCGCCATTTAAAGTTAAAGGTTCCTTGATGATGTGTTTTACTTTGTTTGTAAAAATTACCCCGCAGCTTTTTATAGGTGAAATTTTGAAGCACCACTGGTCGCACCACTCTTGGATTTCATTCAAGCTGATTTGGATGTTTTTTACTAAATAGTTGAGGCATTTACCCAGTATCACGGCTCATTTACCCGGTATCACGCCCCATTTACCCAGTATCACGCCCAGTATCAGGCATCGCACGCGTAATTTATTGTAAAACGGCTTATCCTACCTAGCCCACTTAGCGCATTAGAGTAAATCTCTATTATAGTTCGTGACGTTGCGAATTAATTATTTACAATGTCAACAATAAAATGCATCAATTAGTGTCTATCCTGGTATTTATTTACCATGTTAAATAAATACATGAATAGAATCACGGTGTTTTAAGGAGGCGGGGATTACAGAATGCAACTAGTTGACATCTAATATTTGAATGGGGGTATAATTATAGGATTACTGTCACGTTGAATAGATACGTGAATAAAATGACCAACAGGGTAATTAAAAGGATTAGGGATTAAATTTAACCACTAAAGAGAAGTCGTCGAGCAATAAAAATGAACAGGCATTAAAAATGTAATTATCTAAGATTTGAATAGGCGCTATTTAAATGCAGTGATTCAAAATTGATCACATTACATTTCCTCGTGGTAAATTTAAGCTGTAACTGCCCGGATAAAACTAAAGGAAGATTATTTAGTGGACACGTGATTTGCTAGTCACGTGTTCACTCATCACTTAATTCCTGCACATGTCATTTGACAATGATGACATCAGTTTTGACTTTCTTTGTCTTACTAAATCTCGCTATCATCTTTTAACTAACTATACAAGCTTATAAGACTGGATTATATATCGTCTTCTGGTGACTTAAATTTCGCTTAAGCTTTCTTAAGCAGTCGAATAGTTCTTATCTGTTATAATTTTGTGAATTAAAAAAATTAGCATTTTAAATGATCCACTGTGCGTGTCCAGCAACCTTTATAAAAATGATCGAATAGAAACAGACAGCTTTTATTTCATATAACTACTTATGTAGCCTATTTAAACGTAATATTTTTATTAGACTTAAAATATTTTAATAGGATTTAACGCATTATAATCAAATGTTCAAAATTTTCTAATGTAATAATAAAAATGAATAAGTTAATTAAAGCTATTTAATCATTTCTATTTGATTTAAGCACGTACTTAAAAGGCTATAATGATAAACTTATATTGATAACAGGCGTTATAATGCACTTTAAGTGGTGAAACATTAGATTGAGCAGACAGCACATGTCACTTCATTTCCTTCCACATAATTAGTACAATCCAGTGTGCCACAGATCGCTTGAACTGCAAACAGCAAGCCACCCGTCTTCCAAACTCCATTACCATTAAAAGCCTCAGGTTCTTCATCCAAACAAATATATTCAGCACGAGGTCTACCATGGTACTCACTGCCCAAGTATCCCTTGTATTGAAGCTTGAAGTCTGTGTTCTCCTCACCACAATCTTGTCGTCCTGCTAGCATGAAGTTAGTCGAACTATTTGGTACATAGCACACAGCGCACACAGCTTCTTGATACGCGAGATTTTGTCCATCAAGGTTGGTGGCGAGGAAGGGCTGACTGTCAGGGTACCCTCCATCTCTATGTACTTGGTACTGGACTCCGTACAATTTACCAGACCAGTCCTGGATACCAGGGACATTCTTCCTACCCCAGGTGGGCTTGACATGTGCACAGATGAAGTTTGATCCGCTTCCAGCACTAATTAGTGACCCAGTTACTAATCCTAAAACCCAAATACACTACATATATAGTTGCAAATATCTTATTAATAGTGCAGCTTCACTGATGATCTACCAGATTTTACAAATTATACAAAAACCCTTTTTATTTAACGGTGCATCTTAAAAAAGACTGAAGTTTTCTGTATAAATTGCATCAATTGCATAATACCTTAGCAAGAGTTTAATCTTGCTAAGATATCTCGTATTGTTGATCAAATATACTGACTGCAAATACTATAGAAGCTGTAACTTGCAAGTTTATTTTTAGATGGTTTATTTTATTTACAATTCTTATTTAACAATGCAGAGTTTGACGAGATTGCCAATAAATGTAAATCATCGTAACGTTGTTAAAAAACCACGAGGACCGTTTCTCATAAGTACTCCGTCATACAGAATATTTATTGTTTTGTGGCTGTACTCTACTAATATTTGTTGTTTTTCCAATTTGGGGACAAGCTTAGACATCGTATCATTGAATATTCTCTATAGTCTACAATTTAGCAATACAATATCATTTTACTATAATGATACATTATAGTATACCAGCTAAAAATTGACTAAATTTATTTTCTGTAAAATTTAAATATTAAACAAAGCATAATTGATAAACTTATAATTGATCATACGATCTGAATAGGCTTTGCACATGATGATCGTTCTTGACGTTTTAAGTTGAATTGTACGTCAATTAAACAATTGCAACAATTTTTCGTGTATGCTATAGATATATCGCTGGTTAACGGTTCAATGATCAGATGACAAACTTAACAGATATTTCAGTCCATTGCTGAAATATCTGTAAGTCGTTAACACAGAAGAAGCGGTAGCGTAGAGAGAGGGGGTGCGGGGGAGGGGGGACAGCCGCTGGACCTGATTAAATTTTTACAAAAGTAGGACATTTGGAGATTTTAATAAATACAAATTAAAACACTGCCGTGAGATGCATGTTGTGATGGATATTTTATAAATCCTGTTTGATCATGTTTAATTCGTATTTTAAAATATTGTCTTATTTGTTTATAACATATTTTTTTTTTTCGTTTTAATTCCTACAGTCTCTAAGAATATATTTAAAATAAAAGTTAATTTAATTTATTAACAAAATATAGCAATGCAAATTGACATCATAAAACAAATATAGTATAAATACATAGCAGAAGAAATATGAAGATAGTATCTACTATTAATTTACACTATACATACAGTTAATAGTTTGCAAAAGCACGTTCAGACATTTACATTTTACTTACTTAGTTTTAACAAATTTTCTTCCGAAAAATATTTATTTAATCTTCATTAAATTTAATCCTATCCATTGGAAATTTTAATTTAAACATATAGAATTAAAATGTCTAAAAATAAATTTAAAAAATGGATAGCTCGATCATATAAGATCATATAGGCCTACAAGTCAACATGGATAAGAGTACTAAGTTGCCTTAATTCGTATTCCGTACTTATAACGCACCGTGCGTTGTCAGGAAACTGACAATTCCGAAGATCGAGATCCGAGACCAGGAGTTGAATTCGTGGATATTTAGACTTAAAAATAAAAGCTACATTTACTCTTTTCTACATTTACCTTTGTACAAGAGTCTAGCTCCAGATGGACAAGACGATCTGCCCCATCTAATGTACGTTGAACCAGCATCTGGTAATGAACATTGCAAGAGATCACTAGTCTTTAAAGATATGTTTAAGTCGTTCGAATTTTTTTTAAAATGAGTGTCTCTGCTATTGCAACATTTATTTGAATATTATTGGTAAGAATCAGAAGGAGACACAGTGCTGAATATTTTGATGACTTATATTAGTTAAAGTTTGACAGTGCATTTCAAAAGAGTTACAATCTTAGAATAAAATTTAAATAATATAGAGACGAAGGAGATAAAAAGATAAAATATTAGTAATTAAACAAATATAATTAAATAAGTAAAGACATGAATGATATATCCACTAAATTAACTTCATTTTACTAAATTAAATACCTTGGCGTAGGGCGCAACAAGTTTTACAAAATATTTTCACTACTGAAACTCGAAATGTAGGCATACATCATCATCATCGTCATCGTCATCGTCATCATCATCATCATCATCATCATCATCATCATCATTATCAAAAAAAGATTTAGATATAATTGATAAGGTATAAAACAAATTACCTGCATAATTGATTTGCTGGAGCACTGTATACAGTACGAATGCAACAGTCCCCAGCTGAATCATGAAAGACATGATTTCGATGATTATCTGCATTAATATAATACAGTACTTTTATAGAAATATACTTTTCTTTCTTTAGCTTATCGTAATGATTATAGGCTAAGCTGGTTTAAAACAAACCATTCTGTCAGAACAATTTTGAAAACAAATAAAATCATAGGCCTGGAAATGAAAAATATAATTGTTTTTGCTTTTAATTCCAAATAATTTACTTTTAGTTTATGACAATAAATTAAAGTTTAGCCTCAATTTTAAAAGAAATCAGATTATGGCTTTTTTTAGTTTCTACGACTTAAAAGACAGTGACACAGAGCCTTTGTTTATTATAATGTAGACACAATTTGAGCAAAGGTTCACCTGAAAGTGTTGCAAATTTTTTCACTAATATAAGCTTCCGTAGCAGTTGTCCTATAGAGTCGCTAGAAAGTCTAACTTCTATTTTGCTTTGAACCGTTAATATAAATGAAATACCAGTGAATGATTGCTCACTTGTATAAGCCTTGTTATGTTTGACGGCGCAGTGTGAGAGACTAAGTGTCTTTCCCACCAACCGAAATATTAGAAGTTTTTACTTAAAAAAGCTTTTTGAAATAAATTTGTTTATGCTAGAGACACAATATTTAATGTAAATTATTTCTATCAGTGTAGTAAAGAATAATTGGAAAGTAACAAAATATTGTTAAAAAAATAGTCTTTGATTAATTTTGACATAAATACTCCTTAACCCTAGAGTGCCCAGCATATTTTCGTCAACGAATTTACCCAGGTGGGGGTACATTCAGACCCCCCATAA
Organism: Oconnorella tubifera; assembly: GCA_034700105.1. NCBI lineage: Eukaryota > Metazoa > Annelida > Clitellata > Enchytraeida > Enchytraeidae > Oconnorella > Oconnorella tubifera. The sequence continues at coordinate 6,206 of JAQIXG010005460.1, read as the reverse complement.
ATCATGTTATAAAATGTGATCTGAGGCACTTAGGGCTAATTATAGCATAAGTATTCATTCAGTAGATATCTAAGAACAAATTTATGTCATAGTCATTTGAAAAGAATAAAAACAAGAACTTGACAAAAATAGTTACTAATGTTCCCAACTGGGGGTCCATGAGGACCCCCAGTCTACGCGTACAGTATGTAGAACAGTGAAGTCAGCATTGCAGTCTAAGCCATGCCTACTACTTTAGGAAAATATAAAACAGTACGAATAGAACGTACTGTGCGGTCTGTCCTTTCAGCAACCAAGTACAAAAACTGTAAGAACCTTATATATGCTGCTCTTCACTGTTGATTGTCAGCACAATTATTGCAGGTGACGAGAGTTTCTGTCTGGCTGTGCTCTTTGCAAACTGCTATTTGACACTGGGAGCAAGTCTGACGAATCTTTCGCTCAATACGACGTGGACGCTTGTAACATTGACGCTTGATACCCCCTGCTGCGGCTGGCTGAGACACACGCGGTACATCAATGCCGCATATTGTCATAGTCTGTCAAATTGATCGTTGTAGCTGAGGAATATCAGCACGTCGTAGCATATGTTGTCTAGCAAGGTTTATATACAGCTGAAGAAGGAACTGGCGCCTCGGGATTGTTGAGTCAGTCTTTGTCGAGCGCCATATGATGAATGAGTTTAGGCAGGCGAAGTCCAGTATGCGATAGAAAACCGCCAGTGGCTACCTGTTCGTTTTTCTCTACACCGTCGAATATTATATTATTTGATCGCACGTATCCACTCCTCCCTTTGTCTCATTGTAAAAGAGCTAGGACAATGTCTGGTTCTGATAAATCTGCATCCACATTATGGTCATGATGTATGGTAGATGACAAGATGACAGCCTTGCTTGGTTTTGGCACGTTCATGAAAACCAAACAGAGAGGTTGGAGCTTGCCTCCTACGGTTTGGCTATATCTCGTTTGGGATATCAGGCTTGTTCTGCTTTAGTATGCCAACCCACGTCAGCGATCTCTGTAATAGTTTCTCAGTCAATGGTACTGAAGTGAACCAATTATCCATTGTTATGTGGCGCGATGTGCTGGCTAGAGGTTCAGTCAGGTTTAGCATAACCTTTTCCCCTCGATTTCTTGTTACCTGAGTACCTTCTTCCCCGGTATAGATAGCTGCGTTATAAAGATAGTAACAATGTGAGCACACCAAGGGAAACACCTTTATCCCATATTTATCAGGTTTCTGGGAAGATACATTTTAAAGGAACAACGTCCTCTAAAAGAAATCTCCTCTCTCACGCTTGCACCTTTCCCCGCCCCCCCTCGCCTAGTGGACAATAGCTTTTATAGCAGCCTGTTGTATATGTACAAGCTAACAAAGTCATGGAAGCACGGAAACCGATCGCTTATTTTGATGTGAATACCCTGAAAATGCATTAGTGGTGGTCCACGTGGACCCGCACCTGGGCACTCTAGGGTTAAGATATTGTTAGGATTTTTAGATTTTCCTGAATTTTTTAGATCAGCCCTTGTGTCTGATCAAAAAATTGAGTAAATTGCAGCATGTGATGCAAACTGATATTAAGACAAAACTGAAATTAGGCTTCTACTGATAGACAGGGGAGGGGGAAGCAGCAGACGCGGCGCCATCATTGAAGCTGGGGGGGACATATCCCCCCAGATTTTTGTGACACGAACATTGACCAGTGGGAAGGACACATAATGTCTGTATGGTTGAATAAAATGAATGTTTACAGTCAGTAAAAAAGAGTAATAACCAAAAAAGGCCTTCACTTTAAAAATTGACATGTGCAACATTTTAAAAGTATTATTAACAAAAAAAACGCTCTTGACTTTATCATTAACATCATCTTCGAAATCAGTCAGGAAGGTATTGGTGATGAAGGTGATGTCATGAAGGTGATCTTCGAAATTAGTCAATGTTCAAATTAGTCAATGTACAATAATAGTTTGACCCCCCTAGTGGGAGGGTCAAACTAATTTTTGACTCCCCTCCCAGTTCTAAATTCGTAGCGCCGCGCCTGGGAAGCAGATGCAGATGTGAGGCCAAAGGGTAGAGAGGGCCGACGCCCATAATTAACTTTTCATAACGTTTTAATTTTTACCGTATTAAAAATTGTATTAATTGAATTGTACAATTGAATATTTTAGAAGATTTTACTTAACTGATATTATGATTAATTCTATTCTAATCCATCGCGTCATTCCAAATGACAGATAGATGGATGGATGGATAGACAGACAGACAAATATAAAACTGATGGTAAAACACGAATATACAGTGAATTAATAACTAAAAGTAACAAATTAATGTTAATTTGTTAATGATAGTTAACAAATTAACGTGCTGTATATCGTGCTGCACGCACGATATATAGACAATGATGTAGACTTACCGTTTCTACTATTAAATGAATTTTACAAATCTTTATAAAATGTTGTTTTAATCTTGTACAAAAAATGCTGAATAAACTTGGGGAAAATGTTAAAAATTGTGAATTGAATCTTTCATCGTACAATGTATATCTGTCTGCATTCAGGAGCGAATTACCACTACGCTAACAAGGCCTAGGGGCGACTCTATCCAAGGGGCGGAAAAAATATATATATTTTTAGAATATAAAACAGGAAGCGAACTGTGTCTGTGAGATAACAAAACATAAAATAATAAATATGAATCAGTTAATATTAGTAATGTATATTGTTCATGGAATTTTTATTTTGAAATGGCTGTATTATCTTGCTATTTTTGTTATTAAAAAGATTCAGGGTTTTAGTCAATTAAATCAACTACTATTTAATTTACTCAACTATGAAACACTTTTGTCACTCTAGTCTTAATGGGGTCATTTTTTTTATTTCCGATTCAACTTTGCTAATATGCCTTAGCTATAATATTAGCCCTTGAACAAAATTTGGTTAATGATTTTAATTTTGACCGAAGTAATTACAGAATGCAATGATTTTTATTAACATTTTCAGGCAAATATAAATCATGAAAAACATGAGAACATAAATTATGTGTTAACTGTTGATCAGCAACAGAAATAGAAAGTAATATTATATCATCCGCATTATGGACCGCATACATCAAGCCAGTGATGTTAGTCCTTGGTCTTGATCGGTCGTTTAGGACCAATGATCAAGTCCTTGGCCTTGAGACTTAAGTCCTTGGCCTTGCGACTCAAGTCCTTGGCCTTGAGCATCAAATCCTTGTTAATATTTGCAAGGACCATACAATAAATATTGTACTATAGAGCTTATATGAAATTTCAGTATTAATAATAATAATCATGTAAAGTTTGTCAACATCATTATGTTTACTTAGTTCGGATCACATCACAACTTTAATATGCAACTTTACTGTTTTTAATTTATAGTTTTAGCTTTCGTCTCCTTTTATAGTTATCACAACGAAATAATCAACCACTAGCACAAAATAACTCTTAGTTATTATTTCAAAGCTGAATTGTGAGACAGTAAAGTGTCTATATATTGAAATAAATTGAATGTTGCAGTGCTGAGACACAAACATTTAGGCTGTAATATACAATTATATTTCCAATCATTGTTATTTTCTTACTGATTTGAAGACATAAATTACATCAAACATACTTATATGCATTACCTTATATATTTTTGTTTCATTAATAATGTTTTTACAAAAGTTTATACCTAATGTAGGTGGGCCAAAAATATCACTTTACTCATTGTTGATAATAATTTCACCGAAAATAAATGGCTGTATCAACGCACATATAACGCAACAAAAACGTAACAAACAATTTAATTAACCGGCTTCCGGATCCGTTTCAGACCTTGAGTTTCTGACCCGGTTCCGAAACTGGACCCGGGTCTAAAACTTAAGACCCGGAAAATCAATTATGGTTCTAGACCAGGTTTCAATTTTGGGATCCGAATTTTGGTTCCAAATTTGGGTGTTGCGGGACCAATTCCAAATTTGTTCCAAATTGCTTCCGAATTTGGATTCCAAATTTGGGTTCTGAACTTGGGTTCAGAATTTTGAACCTGTTCAAAACTTGGGTTCCGAACTAATTTCGAATTTTGGGTTTTGAATTTTCGTTCCAAATTTTGGTTCTGAATTTGAGCTTTAACCTTTTGTTTCAAATATGGGTTCCAAACCGGTTCCAAATGTGAGTTCCGGACCTGGTTTAGAAAATTTACATTTAGAAATTATACTTTAAATTGAAATAATATTTAAATGCTCAAAGCGTTAATTTTTGGCCACTCTGTTTTAATTGTTTGTCTGTTTCAAATATGCGTGAAAGTGTATTAAGATTAGTAATTATAAAATCATATATTCAAATTTTAAGTCCTTGGCCTTGGACAGTTTGCCCAAGTCCTTGGCCTTGGACAGTTAGCTTGGCCTAGTTGGTGTTAGTTTTCCTTGGCCTTGGCTTTGAGATTCAAGTCCTTGATCTTGGCCTTGCAGCTTGAGTCCTTGGCCTTGCGGATCAAGTCCTTGTTATCATTACTGTTAGTTCCTCACCAGGCCAGTCCGCTCCTTTCGAATTAAGATAAACAATGATTGCTTAATTCTTTTTTTTGCCTACTGAAAAACAAAAGAATTAAACAATCATTTTCAGTAAGTAAAGCACTAGTAATTGTCAGTATTAATCACTGACTCTCAGTAAAGGACAGCTGTTAATAAACTCATGTTGAGGTTATGTAGGGAAAGAGGCTTCTAGGCCCTAGGCGCTCTACTTTACTATAGTTTTTCTTAATATACGTAAACGCAGCTAATTTTAAAATGAACATTTCCTATCTTATACTATTTATTTACTGAATTAATTACTGTATTTTAAAATCAGAAATATTTTTTGTACAATTCAAATATTGAAATTGTTAGTTTTGGCTGCTTCTTAGCCAGTAAATGTTATCAATAGATAATTTTTATATTTGCAAACCAGTTAAATTTTCTTTTTCTAGGCAGACTGCCGGGCCTTTTGCCTAGTGCCGGGCCCCAGAAATTTGTCCCCCTTGTCCCACCTGCCCTTCTCGACGGCCCTGACTAAAGGAGTAGTGTTTATTCCCAGATGTATGAGATTTACAGAGATGTGTTTTATAAGTCAGTTTTATAGATCTACAGGAATAGATCAGCGTAGGCTGGACATGTGCGTTTTTGGTAAATCAGTGTCCTTTGTTAAACCAACTCTCCGAACCGCTCCATTATTGTTGAATGCATATATTGTGTATTTCAGGGGTGGTTTGGAGCCGGTTCGGTCCGGTTCGCCCGAATCGGTAGTTCCGTTTGGGCGAACCGTGCCGAATCGGCTTCAAAAAATTATATAATTTTTTTTAAGATTCCGTCAGTTTTGCTTTGTTAATGACAAATATAATGAAGTTCTTATTGAAGTTCTGATCTCTTGGCAGCAGCATTCACACTTGCAAGATTAGCGGTTTCACCTACAACTTATTGACTCTGTTTTAAGCTGAGCAGCCAGTTAACACACATGGCACTTGAAAGGTGTGAAACTGCGATCGTTGACGTCTGTGCCCATACCATGTCCACAGAATACCCTACCATGCATACACAATATAATTGATATGCGCCTAAAAAGTTGACATCTCGTTTATAGTCACCTTTCTCGCCTTCATCCTGCTGACGAAGACTCACCGAAATAAGCTGCCAGCATATCCATATCTCACATTCAGTAAATAGTCGATGTTACGTTAACATTCGTTAATAAATTTCATTCGGTAATAATTTGCGTTTTGATTTCGTTTCATTGTTAAAATTTTTGTTTATATATATCGTTTTCTTTAATTAATTAATTAATTAATTATCAGATAAGATAACTTGCCTATCTGCGAGAAGTTGAGTGCCAGGTAAAAATCCGGAAACCAAAAATCTGGAAGACAATAATCTGGAAGTAAAAATCTGCTAGTAAAAATCTGCAAGTAAAAATCCGGAAACAATTATTTGGAAGTAAAAATCTGGAAACATTATTCTGGAAACATTAATCTTGAAACATTATTTATTTTGGAAACAATTTTTAATCTAAAAAATAAATTTAAATATATACAAGTTTTACATTTCGTACCTAGATTTTATTGTTTTTGTTTCTAGTTAAATATATTATTTTATGGATCAGTTTCATGAAGCAATTTCAACCAAAGGAATGAGTTTACTATTTAACATTTAAAGCCTCTCTCTATTGCAGTTA
>JAQIXG010005459.1:0-11428 GCA_034700105.1 Oconnorella tubifera | reverse complement strand
GCGGACGTCCGCAAGATTTAATTTTTGTTTAATATGATATTCTGTGTTTGAACAGCTGCATGTGATGAAGATCAATTAATTCTGTTTATTTATTTCTTTGCATTGAAAAACATAGTGTAATATGTGATCTGTAAGCGTTGTACTTTGGTTAGTACTTGATTTAATAGTGGGGGGGGGGGGGCGGTAAGCCACATGCGGATAAAAGCGGACAAGGGGGGGGGGTCGAAAAAGAGGATTTTTTTGCGGACGTCCTTTATGGACAACCCCAAATTATTATAGAAGACTCTATAGAGTCTATACCTTAAACATCTGTATCCTTTTAGTAAGTTACTATTAAGCTTATTGACTTAATTTAGATTTAATATTGATCTTAACAGACTACATGGTATGACCTATAAGCCAGTCTGTTTAATCAATGGATTAAAATCTGTCTGTGGATTAAAATCTGTCTGTGGATTAAAATCCGACTGTTTAAAATCTATAGATTTTTGCAACTTTTCAGTAGTTACATATGATTACGATGTTTCTCGCTTATGGATAATACTCACTAATTTGTTTTTAAAATATAATTCACCTATTATACACAATAATTAGTATAAAAACAGTTAGCAATACCTACACTGCTCACGTTTAATTAAGACGAAGTGACTCTAAATCTATGTTATAATCCTTTCTTATTTCAGTTTTATAAAGTGTTCCGCATCTTAGTGTGAAGTGTACCTTTTTAATACGTATTAAAAGAAATATAGATTTTAACTATGCGCATTATGTATTGAATACAACGCCCAACGACACCAGCAGGGTTGGGCCAATACGCGCCGATAGTTATCAGGTAACTCAAGCGGTGGCTCTCTTGACTTTAGATCTAAAACTTTATCTCGAACTGTAAAACTCGACCAATAAAACCGTTCCGCTCTATTGTCACGCTACATCCTAGTTGTTGTCGCCCAACATTATTGTAGATCTACAACCTAAAGGTGCAGGCACGGCGATATTCTCTCATTTAAGAACGAGGAGTGCAAAATCTTAATATAAAATCAAGATGAGAGAGTGATAATTAATATAAAAACAGAGGATGAGAGATCAACAATGCTCACTCATCCTCTGTTTCTCATATTATAACCATAACCAATACTATCTCTCAATGCTCACTGTTAACCAATACCATCTCTCGCAATGCTCACTTTAGTGTTTTTTATAACAATCAAAAAGGAAAACAATAATATTGTTACTGTGTTTTTGCTTCTAGTGTCTTCTTCACTATAGAAGCATTTTTCATAATTTACTTTTTCTGACCCCAAAATTTACTTGATAACACTTTTGAAAAACCTTAATTCATAGCATTTATAAAAAAAATAAAAATACTATTTTAATGCAGGATTTAATAGCAAGGGATAGAAAATAAAAATCTTTCTGTAAATTAATTCCAAGTGAGATATTCCCCCAATAGCAAAATCGTCACTGGTGAATTTTTATTCAATTTGGTATTCCGCTAAAGAATAAGCACAAATTTTGAAAAATTGGACATAATACTGAAATTGAATCTTTAATGACTTTGTACTTTGCAATGTTCTGATTCGTTTTGTATACATTAAGCAAAAATTCGATAATAATTATTACAGAAAGAGGTGGAGAGGGGGAATGATCCACCGTGCCTTACCCTAGATTTTCCCCTGGTTTAGTTTAAAAACATTACTAGTATAAAAACATTACTTTATGGCTTACATTGCCATAAAAGCCTTCGTATGAATGATATTATATTAGGTTTGTGATATTATGCTTATAATAATTGAGCTCAGTGCTTTCTTTGTAGAAGTAAACGTTGCCTATTATTTTACGTGACTGAGAGAGCGTGACTCAAAACGGTAAATCGTATCATATTTCGTTTATTTAAATGCTCGTCTGAGTGCTTTAATTAACAGAGTCTGTGAAGTTGCTTTTTTGTGCTCTGAAAATTCGACGCAAAGCGCGATTGAAAAGTGCACTTACATGAGATCAAATATTTTTAAAGAACAAAAAGTTGAATAATAGTACAAGGCCTCTAGCATTATCATTAGCAATATCGATATTATTATTACTTATTTTAAGATGTTTATCTTATTTCTAGGTTTACTTTATAGATTTATCATACAAGTATTGCGTTACTCGGTGATGGAAAGTAAACCTATAGTTAACTACCTTTATAAAGTACCATTATAACAAGTCGACTAATATTTAAATTTTATCTCATTTCATAAACGTTATCAGAAGTTAAATAATATCAACAATTGTGTATCAGTAACACAGCAGTCAAATAGAGAAATAACATTTTTATTAATTCGACAAAGCTCAAAAGCAAAAACAATTTAGCTCATTTTATAAACAAATTTATAAACAAATTTATTTTATAAATTTATTTTACAATTTTATAAACAAATAGCTATATTAAACCTACATATCTTATGCATTGTAAATTCCTAACATACAACATACGTTTTACAAAACTTTATGATTTTTATTGATTGAAATTTTCAATTTATTTATCAATACCTTCAAATTGTTTTGAGAATTCATTAATACAAATTCTTGAAAACAATTGTTATATTCGAACTCGAGGCTTTTCTATAAAATTAATCTATAATATATAAAGTTTTAAACATCAATTTATAATAGTAATCTATAATTATGTACTACTAGTTATTTTTTAATAATACTAAAGTGCAGCAATTTAAATTATCGAGATATATGATATTAAACATTAATTAAGCAAAACGCTACAAGTATTTGATCATATATGCCAGTTTATCACAGTTTATGAAAACAAATTACTGAAGGTTCACTATTTGTAAATATGTGTATGTTTACTATAGAGTAAATATAATTCATATCCAGTTAACTAAAAAACTAATTTATATTACACCATAATGAAAATACTAGTCAATACTATCTTAAATATTTGTTTTTGGTTATAGCATAAGGTTGTAGCACAATATTAACAAATCAATATAAATTTTCACCAAGACCCAGAGACTTCAGTATAGGTCCACCAGGTCCACCCGCAGCCCGATATTTATATGCTTCACTTTTCTTCAAAATAAAATTACCATCATAATTTCTAACGCCATCTATCTGCCGACTTTCCACTGTTGGTAGTCGTCGAGAATACAGATTCATATCACCTGCTTCCCCCCCAACTTCTTCCACTCTCGGTGAAGGACCATAGTCGCCAATACCATTTGGTAGCGACTTCATGTAGATAGGTTGATTTTCATCTCTTTGCATCTGGGGTCCAAAATTATTTGAGTATCCTGTAACTAGTGCAGGATAATCTTGTTCTTGAATCCAAACTCCTTGATTAGTTTCTTTTTGCATCTTTTTCATTGCCTTTCTTGCTTTTTTGTCTGCCTTTACCTGATCCTTCATTTGCCAATTAGATAAATCATTTTGGCCGTAGTACAATTGGGGCTGTTGAGGTTGATAGTCAGGTTGCTGGCCAGCCATCATTAACATTGGTTGACCGGGGTAAACAATCTGTTGAGGATAATAACAGTTTTGCATAGGCTCGTAATTCACTGGACTCAGTTGAGGAGGAGGAAGAGAAGGATCGGGAGGTTCATCACAAGTAAAATGCTCGATCATTCGACTTTCACCGACTGGTCTTCCAAAATCATCTTCTCCTCTGATGTTGTACTTTTGAATCAGATCAGCTCTCGGTGCGTAAAAGAAGCCGCTAAGACACGGCTTCTCGTAGTATTCTGGAGCACAATCATCGCGCTGGTCGTCTACATAACATTCGTTGTCAAAATTTACTTCAGGACGTTCAAGACCAAGTTCGACAAGACTTGGTCTTTCACTGGACCATCCACTCTTATCACTATAAGCCTGGCTACAAGCTTGCACCAGAAAAACTGCCGTCTCGTCTGAATGACACACGAATGCGTGACAGTCAGAGATTTTGATCCCACCGCTATTACGCTTTATGACAATCGTAAATATGGACGGATGAGGACTCGAACGTCCAGCCCCTGAATCTGAAGGAACGAACATTATCTGACAGTTGTGATCATTAAATGCCTTTACTGAAGCGCATGAGTCCAAGTCCTGAATAGGAAGCCAAAGATCACTATCGAGAGAATTCGTTGGCTTCATGAGTAGACCACTTGAGACAATGTATAGAGTTGCATCTCGATCATCGAGCTGACTTTGTCGATCTGACTTTGAGTAGAGTTCAGTTAGAGGCTTTTGGATAGAGTCGAGTCCATTGTGAGCTGCCTGTGGGGCAGCACGACCGATGTAGAGCACTCGAGCGCATGTAATAGGTTGATGAGGAGCTGAGCATCTCGACATCATCATGATCAAAAATCTAAATGAACAACAATATAATAATTTGTTTTCTAATGTTTAAAACACATGGATAGTGAATTTTCACATTTTTTTCCAAATTTTGGTGATGATACCCAAAGTACAATTATAATCATAAATAAATTAATGCCATTTTGTGTAAAATTATAGAAATATTTTGACCAGGTGTTTATCGAATAGAATATTACTCTGTGTAAAGCAATCAGGTTGAATTAGGAACATTGGTCATTTTGATGATCCCATAACCTATAAAATTGTTTACAGCATTCCTTCGTAACTTATACAGTCTATACTGAGAAGTTTAACTAGTTTTAAACTTACCGCATTCTGTTAATAATTAATTAAATAAATATTAAATCTTACATTATTAATAGATTTTAATTTGCGATATTGTATACAATATGATAAAAAAAGCTCACTCAACTTACAGTCTCAATTGTCTGATATTCCTCTCTATGAGTCGACTAGCAGCAATTGAAGACTGAAAATTCTAGGTTTTTTAAAGTTTCATGAAGTCAATTTCCGTCTGCCACTGTAAGCACGCATTGTAACAGTTATAAAAATCTCATTGTCATACTGTCGTTTGCCTCAATATAGCGACTTAATGCTGGACTACTATATAATAATTATAGGACCTTAATAATTTATATCGCGAATTTATATCGTATTTAACAATATCAAACTTAAATGTATACAAGTTTTAATTTGATATTAGAAAATTGATAGCCTATAACTAGATCATCACAGAATATTTTATTTAATATCGTAACGACGCAGCGAAGACTTGCTTTGAATTCCAGCCCACATGCAGTGGCCTACACAGACAAGCCAACATGGTAACTACTCTGTTAACGGCCATTGTTGAATGTATTCAGAGCGTATGCGAAGTGTATTCATCCTACCACATCGTATAAAGTCTATAGATACCCAAACACGCATGAAAACAAATATTTATTAATAATTTAATATTTAGAGTACACATTGCTTACGCCAGTATAACGTGACATGGAAATAAACTGAAATCTGATATCATGAAGTGAAAATGATTAAGGAAAAAAACACATGAACTGTACTTTTTTATTTTCTGCATATAAATTGTCTTAGTAATATGCTTGATCTGATTTATATTATCATAACGAGTATTATAAAACAATTATTGAACTAAAATAATGACATTTGGTTTCAATTTTGATTCGCAATGTAGCCTTTGATCAGTGGCGTAACTATCTGACCAAAGACCCCACAGCAAGATTTGTACGCGGGCCATTTACAATTTTAAACTAAAAAATGAACAAGTTCAGAATATTAAATTTCGGGATTTTCCTCCCAGAATATATATATTTAAAACCAGTTTCGACAGTGATGACCTTTTTTTCTTTTTTTAGTCATTACTGCTTTTTTGGCAGCAGAGACCAGAGACTCTCACCACATCATAATAAGCTTACTTACATTCCAAGTCTAATCGTAACTAGCATGATAATTGCTCAATTTTTTTTATTTTGGATCGAGCCCGGGCCCCCAACACTCCCGGGACCCGCAGCATTGCTGTAGCTGCTACCACGGTAGTTACGCCACTGCCTTTGATATAACAACCAAGACACGCGGAGAGCTACGACCAACGCAAAATAATACGTTGCTTTCGATTTTTGGATATTCTGTACTCAAAAAATAATAATACTGTGACGAGGAAGCTACAATGCTTTCCTCGCAGTTTTTATGAAATTTACTTTTCTAACTGAGTCTAGGAAAGTAAATTTCATAAAAACTTGATAAGACCATTATATGGTCTTATCAAGTTTTTATGAAATTTATGAAAAGAAAATTTTATGAAAAGACCATTATATGGTCTTATCAAGAATAAGCCAGAGATTTATAAAATAAAAATGATGCTACTTTCAAGATAACAATGTTAAAATAAGCTACTGTACACCGCTAGAATGCTATAGCATGGAATAGTAGTCCTATGCAAATAAATAACAAAATTAAATACTATCGACGGTCTCGAATTCAATTACGAAAAAGTAAAAATATTAAAATGCTCAGTAAACAATACAAAAAATAGTCTTCCATAAATAACAAATAATAATTATTATTCAAACTACATATAATAGTTATTATTGTCATCAATGTCGTGTCATCATTTATATCGGTTTTAACGATGTGAGAAAATAATTGTATGATAACTCGCGAACACGCAACAAAAACAACAAAAACACAAAAATGTACTTCGACACATATGAAACAGATAGCTTAAATTAAACTGTAATACTATATAAATAAATAATAATGATAATCTTCAAATTCAAAATTTAATTTACATATTTATACAATCGTCAAAATAAATTTGTATTAATATCTCTACAGTTATAATCAGATAATATCGTCATTAATGTCAAAAATAATGTTAAATACATCATGCTCAAATTCACATAAGTCTACTTTTTGTCGGAAAAACTAAAGTAAATAAATTCTTGGCAAATCAGATTTTTTTATAAAAGTGAAAGAATACTAAATTTCCAATAATATCACCAACATATCAACAATATCAAATTAATAATAATAACAAAAACATATTACAGCGCAAACATTTACAAAACGTTATCCACTTATAACAACAAATCAAGATAGAATATCAGTGTAACAAACTTAGCCTATATATTATAATTTCATCAATCAGATAAAATTCTGTCATTTCAAAATCACAAAGTACAAAATTGAATATAAAAAAAATACTTAAGGATCTGTAATATACATTATTATACAGCAGAGAATTTTCATTGATGTGATAATCCTTCATAAATAAAAGCGTAAAAGTATTGCAGGCATAAATATTGCAGTACTAACTTAATAATTATAAAAAGTAAATCCTCTTTCCCGGAGTTTGATGAGAAAAAGTATTACTAAATGAATATCTTCTTTCACAGTACTGTTATGAAAAAAAATTCCTATGATGTATGCCATATTTTTGGTAATATTTGTGAACAAGATTCACTGAAAAATATTAAATTAAAGAACGGATTCCTCCGCTGTTGGAAATTTTGACCAACGAAATTTTTGCTGAGACCAAGAAAACCTATTTTCATTGTCTCTTAGACGTGAATAGTCTGCTGGAAGTGGCAAAACATTCTGCTGAGGTTCATCATATCGTGGAGGCGAAGCCGGCATATTAGAACTAGAATCTCCTCTACCATAAGGTGCATTTTTCGCTTCGTTATGCTCATAATTTTCTTTTGAATAGTTCTGTGCTGGATACTGGAATGACTGATTTTGATTACTTGCCAAATTAGAAGGTACATTCTGAGGATAAGCATTCGAATTGGATGGGGCAAAATAGGTTTTGTTTCCATTAAAACCAAAGTACCCCTCATCATGTGAACTACTGTTTCCTGGATCTTTTGGATTCTGTTGAGCTAAGGAGACACTTTCAGTTTGTTGTATAAGCTGTGGAGGCGGAATGATGTTACTTGTTGCATGACTGACTGCTTCTACTGCAGATTGAGGTGGCTTACGATTTTTACGCGTTTTGTACCAAACAATTAAAGGAATTGCGTAGAAGAAGAGGCCCCCTAAGATGCATATGAATCCCGCACAGCGTATTGATAGACCAAAGTTACCAGGAATAGGAGGCGGTCTCTCTGCTATTTTTCCTACAGAAAATATTACATATGACTTTAAATAATGATGCAAATTATGATAATATCAAGTAAAAAGACTATAACAGTTCAAAAAATTATTTAGGTTACATATAATAATCCTTTTTGAAAAATAAACTGTTTCCCGAGACCTTGTGTTTTATGAATGTATGGATTTTCTAAGAGATATGCCGATACAATTTTGACAGTGATTTTCAATAACTCACCAAGAAAAGGAAGTATTGGTATTGCCATGAGACCCATCACCATTGTTGACAGCCCCAGGCTCGAAGCAAGCAAAGCTGTTCCAAATAAATCCACAGCCATTGCAATCAGCTGAGCCATGTATGTACCACCGAGAAGTCCAAAGAAAATTGCAAAAACAATAACAGCCCAGAGTCTTGGACCAAAGAAAGGCAGCGCGATTGCAAAAAGCCCAGAAATCACAAATGAACCACCAACGAGTGATGTCTTGCGGAAAAATCCGGTTTGTGCAACGATTCCTCCCCCCACACGACCAATTAAATCACCTAACCCCATGATGAAAAGGATAATAGCAGTCAAATCCTTGCTGTTAAACAGAATGTTGGCATAAGGAGCAACAAATGTGCAGGCTCCAATAAATCCACAGTGACCAAAACTCAGGCCCAGAACGTATGCAATGAAAATAGGATTTTTAATGAGAGCCATATCACAGCATTTAGCGAAGAACATCTTAGCTGTGATTTTGACTGTGACTTCATTCTCTGTTGTTCCTTGTTCTTGGGCAACTTCCTGTCGTGTGCGTGGCATGGAGATTGAGGCTTTTCGATAAGCTTCTGGAAATACATCAGGATTATATCTTTCTACAAATGTTTGATAAGCTGGATACGTTGTGATAATTCCTTCACGAAGGGAATATCTTCGAGGAACTTGAGCAGGAACTTGTTGGCAAGTACCGGTCTGTAAGGCCCAGGACTCGGGATGCAATGAACTGGATTGATTGGCTGCATCTGTGTCACTTTTGGTATTGTTTGCTGAATTAGCATTTGCTGTAAATAAATTACAGTATAGATATACAGGGTGCGCCAAAAAAATGACCTCCTAGCGACTTTGCGAAAACTAAGCCAAAAGTAAATATATTATCTCCAAAATTTTGTCCCTTTGTAGAAAAGGAATTTGACATCCAACCCCTAAAATTTCACTTTGATATCTCAATTCGTTCAAAAGTTATGAACTTTCTACGAAAAAACTTCAAATTTCAATTTAATCAAGCTTTGTAATAGAGAAGCTTCAAAATTTGATGATTTTTTGTAAAATAATTATCTTAAACGGGATTTAAATCGGATTAATTTATGAACATAACATCTGTAGATAGAGTAGATAACAAAATAGCCTTTGTCTGTTCTGACATGAGCCTACAGTTACTTTCTGGATGCTGATACCGATGTGTCCATGAATTCTTTAAGCAAATCATTGCAAATCTCAAGCACATCAGTTTTCATTGTATCGTGGCGTTTAATGATAAGATAATCACCTAATATTTCTGGGGGATTTCTCCATGGTCCTCTAGCTCTAAGAGTTAATATTGAAAAAATATTTGAAGATCGTTAACCTCTTTTATTGAAGCAATTGGTAATATTTCATAATCTTTAAAATATTGGCTTGGTTAAATTGGAATTTGAAGTTTTTTCGTAGAAAGTTCATAACTTTTGAACGAATCGAGATATCGAAGTGAAATTTGGTGGTTGTATATGAAATTCTCTCCTCTACAAAAGAACAAAATTTGAAGAAAAAATATTTATATTTGGCGTAGTTATCGCAAAGTCGCTAGGTCATTTTTTTGGTGCACCCTGTAGATCATACTACATAATCAATAACATTCACTATTACTAATATTATTACTAATATTATTACTAATATTATTACTAATATTATTACTAATATTATTACTAATATTATTCCTACCTAAATGAAATAAGTTCAATAACTTTATGCCTGACGTGCTCTAAATCAACTCTGCACTCCAATTACATTTAAAATCAGATTAAACTAATCAGACTCATTGGATCTATCATAATTCTTATTTTATTGTTTCACAAAAAATCATTTATTTGCCTGTTGCTAGGGGCTTTCTAACTTTTCCATAAAATGACGGAGAACGCAATAAGAGCATAGCAGGAATGGAATGCAGGATAAGACCAGCGTACATCAGCATGCCACCTCTGAACATATACCTCTGCATGACTCCTGTGATGAAGAATGGAAGAACAAGTTGGCCAATACTACCACCGGCCACCGCTAATCCATTCATTAGAGACAGACGCCTCGGATTGTAAAGCCCAACCAGAACCATACTAGGTCCAAATAGAAATCCATATCCCACACCTACATGTAAAATTGTTTTCTTTAAGAATTGGTCATCAGCTGCTCATGAAAATAATAAAGTAGATTAAAGAGTGTATTATAGTTAATAGATATTGCAACAGGTTATTATTTGTCAGGAGGATCAATTAGCAATTGAACAGAAGAAAAATGAATGGTGATTAATCGACCAGTTCAGTATTGACAGGACTCAAACCTCAGTGGAAGCAACTTCTGCCATCTTTCCATTAGGTTTCATGTGAATTGCTAGATATTTAGATGTATTAGTATAATAGCATAGGCCTACATTGAGCCTATGTAGGACCTACTGGAATGCTTATTGAATATTGAATTTATCTTTCTAACTTAAAAGTCACAGTTGGTTGACCGTCAATTAAGGCCTTTGGACTCAATTTTCTTTCCCGTTTACATGTTATATCATATCATAATAATATAACTAATAAAAAAATAATAAATTTTACCTACCACTAACAAAGCCAAATACCAAAATAATCATTACAATGCTTGGAGAGAACACTGTAGAGAACATGCCAAGAAATGATAACACTGCTCCAATTACTGCAATCTTCCGCATTGTAAACCTTACACCAAGGATGTTACCAATGCAAGCTGTGGGTTAAAAAGACCCAAGCTAATTAATTAGATGAAAGGTTTGGTTGCGTAGGATCTTTAATAGCATAGGAATCAATTCAAAATTAATTGAATGAATTTAACACTAATTGATTTATTTCAGTATTTATCAAAAAATTAATCAATGATTTTAAATTTAAACAGGATACATTTATTTGCAGTAACAGTAAATTTTTATTTAGTAAAAATAAACAATGAAATAATACAGTTCGCTGAGAGTTGCGGTGGGCCTTCGACTCGGCGCTCCATTGGTATTGCATCATAAGTGCTGTTGCATCAGTTGACAAGTTGGGTCACCATGGTTTGACCTGCAAACGCAGTGCTGGTAGTCACCTGCGTCACAACTTGCTCAACGATGTCATACTGCGTGCACTTCAGAGCGCTAATGTAGCGGCACTACGGGAGCCACCGGGGTTGATGCGCTCAGACTCTAAGCGACCAGATGGTGCCACGCTAGTACC
>JAQIXG010005458.1:0-11429 GCA_034700105.1 Oconnorella tubifera | reverse complement strand
TAAAAATTGTCAAAAATAGCGTGACGTACTTTATGGACGGCCCCTAAGCTGCAGCTGTCAAGTAAGGTAAGGGTATATAGGGCGCTAAGGCCTATCCTAAAGGCCTAATTTGCCTAATTAGATTAATTACTTATTAATTAATCACTAAACTATCAATATAATATATATATAGTGAAAAAGTGAGCTTATAAATTTAAAGGGTTTTAATCAATTTTGATAGTAAACTTAATATTAATGCAATTCAAGTAAAAACCGCGGTAGCCTCAGCCGGCTTAACCAAATTTCATTACAACTCTATGGAAAGATATTAACTTTTTGGTAAGATTTTAACTTTTTTGCGAGATGTTAACTTTTGGCAAGATGTTATCTTTTGGGCAAAATGTTTACTCTATGGAAAGATGTTAACTTTTTGGTAAGATGTTAACTTTTTTGCGAGATGTTAACTTTTGGCAAGATGTTAACTTTTTGACGAGATCCCCAAGATATTTAGTTTTTGGCAAGATTTTTACTTTTGGTAAAATGTTAACTTTTTTGCAAAATGTTTACTTTTTTGGCAAGATGTTAACTTTTGAGAAATTTGTTACATTTATTGCAAAAACTTAAATTTTTGGGCTAAATGTAATTTTTTTATTTTTTTTTTATATGAAAATGGCTACCGTGGATATTTTGAAACGTCAAGGCTGGTGCGTGGAACTTAATCTAATTAATTAAATAATTAAATAAAATTAATTAAATATATTTAATTAATTAATTCTATTAGCTAGTTAATAAATTAACCAGTGTGTAATTCATGTATAAGTCTAGTTAATTGAATTAATCTTTCAATATTTATTTCATAATTCGATTCAAGAACAATTATTCTTAACTAATTTAGTTATATAATTAATTATTAATTAATTAATAATTAATTAATTAATAATTAACTTAATTTACTCACGTGCGATGTTATCTGTTAAAGTTAACTTTTCCTTAATTAATGACATTTTAGTCGTGATTTTAAATTTTCGTCAGATAAATAAATAAATAAAATTAAATGTTGATACCATCTGAATAATATCTTTAATATTATACTATACTTTAATTTAATTCTTTTAATTGACTTTCATTTTTGGCTTATTAAATAACCAAAGAGGTCGATCAGTTAATCTTATATTGCAACATTCAGATATAAATGTTCGAATAGTTAAATAAAGCATAAACCGGCTTAAAGTGAAGGATTGAGGGGGGGTGGGGCAGCTAAAATTCTAATACCATATTTGTATGATTTCAGTAAAGCTAATTTATATAGATATTATAAATATTTTGTAAGATAATTTTGTATTAATTGCGTTTAATTCATATCAATTGAGATAACTGGATAGATTTTTTTATAATGCATGAAGGTTTATATGATATAAAATCATTACACTAATGTGTCTGATCAATGCAAAGACGTGTATATTCTAACCTTAGTATTAACACACACAGCGTAATGCTCTAATCCATGATATATCTGGTCAACATGGTTTAAATTTATTATCACTTTTGTAGGTGCCTAACTGCAAGTGGGTTAGATCAGTGCCTAAATGGAAAGACTAACTTATCAGTTGATGATGTCATCAAACTAGCTCTTAACGTAAGCTTATATATAAAGCTTTTTTCTTTTTTTAATTTTTTATGATTTAAATCTATGCTGTTTTAATTTGACAATTAAAGTATATGAATTTACAATTTACATAGTCTAAATAAATTTACTATTAAAGTAATTGTTATTTTGTATAAATATAATTGTAAATATATATAATTGTGTCGATATTTGAGTTAGATTTTCAGTAAATTGTAAAATTTTGTTTTAGATTGACCTAAAGTTAATAGGAGATAAACTTCTACCAGAAGGACTCGCTAGAACTAAAACTGATACGGTTTGTTAGTTCATTTATTTTCCATTTTATTAAACATAAAACGAGAGAGTAAAACTGGTTGACTAGTTTTATCATCTCACGAGTGCCTTGAGATGTGAACTGAAATTTATTAGGCATCTTGCTAACGAGTGCAGCAAGTCAAAAATATTGATAGTGATTGTGTATTTCTCTTGAATAAATTTATTAGCGTTAATGGTATTTGTTGATTGTCAATTTGTTGTTCATAATCATTGATTTAATGATTGATTGTTTGATATATATTGATTGATTGACTGACTTATTGATATATATATTGATAGACTGACTGTCAGATTGACTGATTGATTGACTAACTGACCGACCGACCGACTGACTGAATGAATGAATGACTAACTGATTGACTGATTGACTGACTTACTGACTGACCTACTGACTGACTGACTGACAGACTGATTGATTGACTGATTGACTATCTTACTGACTGTGACCGACTGACTAAACGACTGACTGACAGACTGACTGACTGACTTACACTTACTAAATATATGACTGACTGACCAACTGACTGACTTACTGATTAACTGACCTCCCTCCTTATTTATCATCCTCTCTCATTGCCCAACTAACTCTCTGATTGGCTGAATGCTTAGATTGAAGGACCAATGGTATTACAGTTGGTTAAAGTTCGCAATGCCTCTGTACCCAGAGAGTCCGAGAGTTCAACCTCTGACCTGGGCGGGTCAGCGGGTCATAGGTTACTGCGTCTAGCGGTCACTGATGGTCATACGACTTGTCCCGCTATTGACCTAGATAGCGTTACAAACCTCAGGTAGTTCTTGCGTTCTTGATTCTCTTGGTTTTCTTGATTTTCTTGATTCTTGATTTTCTTAATTTTCTTAATTTTCTTGATTCTTGATTTTTGTTATTCAATTTTGAAACTTTTAACATTTGGAAAAAGTTGAAATGATACAACTGCTGTTAAATGTTAAATTTAGAAAATGAAATAATTTTATTGCAGAATTTTATTTTGAATTCAGTATTTTATTAATTTCAAATTCTATCAATGTAAGTTTTAACATCTGGATTACTGTGTTATATGAACGATGTCTCAGACGTAGCTGTTAATTTAAACGTCTTACTAAAGGTTGCAGCAAGTTAGCACAAAATCGCTCTAATGTTGAGCTTATTAAATTACTTTAAGCTTAGTACAACATTGAGCTCACTGTATATTACTAGACAATTAATTATTAATTGGATACTAATACACATTTAATTTTAACAGATTTTTTTTGCTATCCGTAGCCCTGATACGCCCCCCGGTACCAAAGTTAAACTAACTGGTAAGATATCTATAAGCCAAGGCTTCCTATTGGTCAATAAATCTAACTGTAAAGTGCTCGGGGGGTCCGTTGAAAAATTAGTCGAGCAGTGGCAGCTAAAAAGGGTTCGTGCATTTTTTTATTAATAAATGTCGTTGCATGTTGTCAATATTTGAATTAATTCAGCAGCAAGTCCCGTTTAACGTCTTGATTATCATATTATATGAATGACGTTGAAAATGTAGCTGTCAATTTAAGCTGCTTACGAAAGGGTGCAGCAAATTAGAGAAATAGTATGCTATCCGGGATCTGAAACTGGAGCTGTCGCGTCCGAGTCCAGCTGTCAACCACTTCTCTAACGAGCCTTGACTGCGTATTCATCTCTACTAGAATTGATTTATTCTTTGCGTTCTGAAACGAGTAGTTTTGATTGCGCAATATCTTCGCTGCACTTTCTGTTAAAGTTGTTATAAGGAAGATGATAAGCTGTAGGCTTGCGAGCAGGGTACATCGTCATATGTTACATGTGTGTTAAAGGTATATAAGTTATACTAGTTATGTAAATTATGTCAAGGCTTGTTAGAGAAGTAGTTAGAGCGCTTGATTTGGACACGACAGGTCCAGGTTCAAATCCCGGACAGCTCACATATTTTCATTAACTTGCTGAATCCTTTAGTAAGACGCTTAAATTGACAGCTACGTCTGAGACATCGTTTATATAATACTACAATCCAGACGTTAAACTTAACAAACAAGTTACTTGTTGAGATTTGAACCCTGTGCTTCGGGTTACAAGTTGTATCGTTTTACCAGTAAGTAACGCTATCGTTGTGTCTGCAGTCCTTGGCGCAGCACAGCAGGGACGCTGCGTCCAGTAGACCTAGTGGCGCGCCTAAGTTTATACCTTTTGGACAGAAGAGATCTGAAGCGGATATGATAGAGGCAATGACAACGGGGAAACAGGGTGAGTAGGGTTCGGAGAAGGGTACGTGTGGTGGGAAGATAGGGGTTGGGAGAAGGGTACGTCGGGAAGGAAGAGTGGAGAATTAGTAAATTATTGGCTTGGTAGAAGGGTACGTCAGGATGGAAGATTAGAGAATAAGATGATTTTGGCTTGGTAGAAGGGTACATCCAGGAGATAAATTAGAGATACTTCATAACATCATAGAATTGAATCTTGTTAATATGTAATGTTTCTGTGCTGATGTGACGTTAAATGACAAACGACGTTTATTGCAGTCAATTTCAAGTCATTGGAGGCGGGAGGGGGAGGGGCTAGCGCAGTGGGAGGGGCTAAGAAGAAAGAGGCGGACCTAGAGTTTGAGAAACAACGCAAGTCTTTGATTGACGCTGTCATTCAAGAGAGCAGAACAGGAGGGAAGACTAATTCAGCCACGCCCACTTTTACTGGAACAACCAATAGGCAGCAGGTAAATGTCTGTATGTTTGTGTGATTGTCTGCCTATATATATGTTTGTTTATATGTCTGTGTATTTGCCTGTCTCTCTTTAACTATCGATCTAGGTACCTCTCAACCTTCCTATAAGCTAAATCCATCTATCCATCCATCCATCTGTCCATCCATCAATCTATTCATCTATCCATCCATCCATCTATACATCTGTCCATCCATCCATCTATATATCCATCTATACATCTGTCCATCTATCCATCCATCTATCCATCCATCCATCTATACATCTATCCATCCATCCATCTATATATCCATCCATCCATCTATATATCCATCCATCCATCTATATATATTGATCCATCCATCCATTCATTGATATTAAGATATACAAAGTAAAAATAGTTATTTGCTGATGGAGATAGATTTTAAAAAGCTGGCTAAATTTCTCAACTAAGTGAATAGATGGATGAATAAATGGATGTATCGATGGATGATAGGATGGATGGACAGATTGATAAACATACAGACAGATAGATATATTTAAAGTTAAAAGTTTACATAAAACATTTGCTTATAATCAGACAACAGATAAAGACATAGCCAAGATAGTAGAGATGGGGTTCACAACAGACCTAGCCAGTGCAGCCCTTAGGGACTCCAGGGGCTCCGTGGAGGCTGCCATAAGCTCCCTACTGGGGGACACCACTCAGGGGACCAACCCCAGACCCCTAGGGAGCATTAGAGACTCCCTCCAGCCATCGAGGCATGAGGAATCCACCAGGAGAGAGGGAGTGGGGAGGAGGGGTAGTGATGAGGGGGGTATGAGAGGGGGGAGAGGTGGTGGGGGGAGGAGGGGAGGGAGGAGGGGTGGGGGGGAGGAGGAGGTGGAGGATGATTACGGGGGGCATTCGAGGCCATCGGCGCCAGCAACGTTGTTTGATTTTGTCACGTCTAAAATACCGGCTACGTCAAGTAATGCGTCAGTCGGTTAGTTTTAGTTACTTTTAAAATGTGTTGGGATTAGTTGGATATTTTATGCACTTTGTGTTACATCAGATTCAGCACGGAAAGAAAGTGCATGTTTTGCGCGTGATTAGTGTTCAGGTCCTTTAGAGAAGATATTAAAGCAATGGATTTGAAATCGACAGGTCCAGGTTCGAATCCTAGATAGCTGATTATTTCTTTAATTTGCTGTACCCTTTAGTAATACGCTTAAATTGACAGCTATATCTGAGACATTGTTATAATGCTGTAATCCATAACATTAAACGTAATTTTAACCTTATACAGCGTCGAAGCGTGCTATGATATATTTTATTTTATTTATGTGAAATAAATTCGAATGAAATAGCTTTGACAGGATTTGAATCCGCAACCATTGGTTGATAGATTGACTCATTGTCATCTGTGCAAGAAAATGATTTAGATTTATCAGTTGTTGGCATATTTCAAATTGTCTTTAAAATGTCTTTAAAAATATCTTTAAAAATATCTTTAATAGTATCTTGCAAATGTCTTCAATAATGTCTCAAAACATATCTTAAAAATGTCTCTAAAAATATCCTTCAAAATGTCTTTAAAATATCTTATAAAATATCTTAAAATATATCTTTTAATTGTCTTTATGAAATTATAATAATTTTTTGCATCAGATAAACATGAAAAATCATCAGCCGATAAAACAAATAAAAATGACGGGGGGGCATTCACAGGGGGTGGCACTTCCTCCGGCCCCCCAGTTTCAAACACCCCCCTCCTACCCCCGGGCCAAAACCTTCCCCCGCGTTTGCAAAGAAAACAAAAATGGGAGGAAGATAGACAGAAGTCTAAATATAACGGGCCTTTGGGGGAAGTGGGAGGGGCTAGTGAGCAGGGAGGCGGAGACTGGAAGAATGATAGACAGGCCGGTGGCAGGCAGTATGATATAAACAGCCGAGGAGCGGTAGCCAATAGGAATCTCTGGACGGATGACTTGAATGAGAATAGGAATAGATCTATTAATAGGTATCATTTGCGGTATTTTTTCCTTTTGGGGTTTTTAGTTTACGATAATAACAAAATATTATTCATTTTGATATTCAAATATTGAATATAGATTCGTAAGGAATAGCATTTAGCGGAAGGAATAGCTGGGTAGTGTTGACTTGTTAATTTGTTTTTGAGAAGTTTATTGTTTTGTTGTCATCTTTTGTGATGAAATATATCTTATAGTCATTGAATATGTCGATGCTTTATAAATATTTTTCAGTTATTACATTACGCATTACATTATACATATAGCGTAATGTACACATTACATTACACACAGCGTAATGAAGACATTACATTGTACATGTTACATTACAGCGTATTGTACACATAACATTGTATACATTGCACATATTACACATTGCCTTGTACACATTATATTGTACACATTACATTATACACATTACACACATTACACATTGCATTGTACACATTACAAACAGCGTATCCTTATATTATCAAGCACCTTTACTTATTTCTAGAAACAGCGCCACTCGTATGTCTAGCAATAACCCTCGTGACCAAATTAACCCAGGAGGGGGCGCCACCCAGGGGAGAAGGTACGAGTCAGACCCCCCAGTCACTCAGGACTCAGGGAGGGTCAACGGAAAGGTCTCTAGTGGGGGGGCCCTTGAGCAGCGCATGGGGGGCATGCAAATTTCTGCAGGGGGGGAGAGCGGACGTACGGGGGGGGTACCGTCTCTGATGGATATAAGGAATTGTAACCCCGGGGGGGCTGGGGGGGCGGGGAGAGCAGCGAGCAATGCTGAACAAAGAGTATGTTGTAATTGTTTGGTTTTTGTAATATTTGAACTTTACTTTTATTTTATTTACTATTTATTTTTTATAAATTTATTATTAATCTTAATTTCATTGGATATAGAATGAACCACTTTATATCCTTTAAGGTTAAGGTTAGCGTCGTGGATTATCGTATTATACGAAAGATGTCTTAGATGTAGCTGTCAATTTAAGCGTCTTACTAAATCAGCGGTTCCCAACGGGAACTAAATCTGCGGTTCCTTTCTGATGCTGTGACCCCTTGATAACATTTGACAAGTTGTGGCGACCCCAAAACAACTATTTGTTATATTTTTTCAAAATTTTTAAACATGAATTTTCAAATGAATAAAATGTTTAACTTTTCATTTTAAGTGTGTTTTGTGCGATGTACATTGCGTGTACATTGCGTGTACATTGCGTGTACATTGCGTGTACATTGCGTGTACATTGCGTGTACATTGCACAAAAAATGCGTTTTTTAATTAAAGAATTAATTCTCAGAAGGTCTAAGGCGACCCCTGGCAAATTGTCAGGCGACCCCGGTTGGGGTCACGACCCACAGGTTGGGAGCCGCTGTACTAAAGGGTACATTGAGTTAGAGAGATAGTGAGCTTACTGGGATTTGAACCTGGATCTGTAGTGTCCGAGTCCAGCGCTCTAACCACTTCTCTAACGAGCTTTGAGTGATTCACTCCTTATTCTTTAACTGAAACACTTTGTATTGAGTAATTGTTTTTTGTTTATTCAGAAAGATATTCGTTGGAAAGTTGGTGATCAGTGCTTGGCTAGGTACTGGGAAGATAATAAGGTGATGCATTTATCCTTATAAATCTTTAATTTTATTATTTTCTATATATTTTTTATGTCTTTTTAATGCTTCTTTTTTCATTCATTCATTTGTTTCATCATATAATTTGTTTCGTCATTCATCCATTCTTTCATCCACCTGTCATACATCCATTTTTTCATCCATCCTTCTGTTATATAATTTGTTTCATCATTCATCCATCTATTCTTTTATCCATCTTTCTGTTACACAATTTTTCATCCATCCCTTTTTTCATTCATCCATCTATCACAAATTTTATTTTTTTATTCATCCATTCTCCATCACTTTAACATGCATTCGTTCATTCTTTCACCCATCTATCCAAGGATCAAATCATTCATCCACCAACTATCCATCCACCCATTCATCCATCTAGTTTTATTTCATCACAGTTCTACAGAGCTGAGATCATCCAGATAGGTGATGACCCTGGTGGTGCTGCCGGCAGTAGAAGGACAGCCAGGGTGCATTACTTGGAGTATGGTAATACAGAGGAGATTTGTGTCAGTGATATCAGAGCAGTGCCTTATCAGCAACAAAACCAGCAACAAAATCAGCAACAACATCAGCAACAAAGTCAGCAACAACATCAGCAACAACAACACCATCAGCAAAATCATCAACAGCAGTCTTGGGTATATAGTAGGACTCCTTATTTTTATAAAATTTCTTTTCATTTTTTCAGTTCTTATAATGTCAAACTAGTTCTACTAATCTGGATTAGTAATACTAATTAGTAATACTAATCCAATAAATGTAATTTTAACCGTAATTCTAACCCTGATAAAATTTTCTCGACTAAAGAAAAAGACTTTAGCGTCATCGGTAATCTAACAAGCAACCTTTGGTTTCACAGCACGGAGTGTTAACCACTAGACCAAACGCGCTTCTACTCTAGTTGATGTAAAAGTTTGTTTATAATGAAAATTACTTTTCAGCGTTTTAGCGCTAATGGCTGCAGCTCAAAGTAGCTTTAGGCTTCAGCCCAGAGTAACTTTAGGCTGCAGCCCCGAGCAACTTTAGGCTGCAGCCCAAAATCTGAAGCCCAAAATAACTTTAGTTCTACTCAGCAACAGCGTTACATTACAACATTACATTTTACGCATTTCAGCAGCAATCCGCCGCGTACCCTTCTTCCCAGCCACTAATGCCTCATAACGCGGGAACCATGCTCTTCCAACAGCCACAGGGCACCAGCATTGTCCTCTGCACTATGCCCCCCTCTATGCCCCAGGGCATGCACGTACAAGGCGTCTACCACCCCGGCAGTCTGCCACCCGGTGAGATGGCTTACCAGGGCAATGCGGCAACAAGTAGCAAGAAGTTTCAGCAGAAGCAGATTTATGCCCCCCCGCCTCAGAGGCAAATGTAGAAATTATGTAAGAATTTTTATATTTTTATTTTAGTGGAAGATAAATAGATTCTGTAGACGCTTGATTGTAGTCTTGTTCAAAATTAAAAATATTTTGAAATTTGTTTTTTGTCTTGAATTTGCCGGGGTGTAATTTTGGTTGGCCCTCTTACTTGATAATGGGGAGAAGGGGAATTAAAAAATTTATTCAATTTCGGTTTTTGATGTATTCAAAATTACGAATATATATATTTTTGTGTGATTTGGAATAGTAGTTAGATGAGTTTTATACTGGGCACTTGCCCCCCCCATCCATCATTTCCAAAGTAAAATTATTTACTGTGCTGCATTAAGTCAAGTGTTCCCTCATCACTTGACTTCTGCTTATCAATTCAACAATGACTACGTAATCTTTTTTGTGCTGATGTGACATTAGGTAACTAATGAGTATAGAGTTTCAGTGACTATATAAATAGTTAATTTTTATCAAATTTATTGGAATGATAGTAATTCAAGTGTTTTATTATAGATCAAATAAGTGATGCAAATAAAAATTCATTTCACAGAATCTAAAAAGATTAAAAGGATTAGAATTGTTAGTTTTTTTTGTATGTGGGCTATATATGCAATAATGTATTTATGTTTTCGAATATATAGATATCTTTGCTATGTGCGGGTATTTATAAATAATATACAATATTTCATATATTGTTTAACGTCACATCGGCACAAATAGGCTATTTAGTCGTGAAATAATTATACCAAAATCAAGTAATGAGTGAATGCTTGGTTTTTAATGCAGCGCAGTATATATAATTTTCAATTGAATTTAACGTGGGGGGGGGGGCAAGCGCGTATAAAATTCAATCTATTTTTATTCTAGAATTATTAAAAATAACTGAACACTGGTTTTCGAAGTAATTTGTATTTTTTAACTTAGTTAAATTAACTTTCTACTGAAATTAATTTTTGTTTAACGAACACAGGTTTGAAAATAATTCAGATTCTCTACAGATAATAATTTGAGTTAAGTAAATCTAATGCGTTTCAGTTAATATGTTATGTAAATTAATTTCAGTTAAGTAAATGTATGCATTTTAGTTCATTGTTATCTAGATTTATGTTAGTTAAGTAAATTTAATGCGTTTAAGTTAATTAAAGATACGCTATTTAAGTAAAATATTGTTAATTAAACTCATTCATTTATTAATTTCAGTTAAGTAAGCATTTATTCTACTGTTTTAGTTCACTCGAGTGAAATGTTTATTTTCAAGATTAAATTTCTATCAATAATAATGCTGAAATGATATTTTTAATATTATTTTATAATATTATAAACTGAAAATTGTAGTTATACTGTTGAATATTTTGTTATTTTAATGCCTGGGCACACACGGGGGGCATATACACAGTTCCCTGATTGTAGGATGGCCCCAGTAGATCTGATGTGCCCCAAACAACAAGTTTGGAAACTGACTATTATTTGACAAAAATGATAATTTTGGTTGTTTTAGAAATCGTATGATTTCCATTAATACAAGAATATTGCTTATGTATTAAAATTTGTAGCGTTATTATCATATCATTTGAGATTGTTGATATCTGTTAAAGACAGATTCTATACATATGTACAGATTCTATACATATTTGCAGATTCTATACATATATACAGATTCTATACATATGTACAGATTCTATACATATGTACAAATTCTATACATATGTACAGATTCCATACATATGTACATATTCTATACATATGTACAGATTCTATACATATTTGCAGATTCTATACATATATACAGATTCTATACATATGTACAGA
>JAQIXG010005457.1:0-11429 GCA_034700105.1 Oconnorella tubifera | reverse complement strand
TATATATAAATACACAATGTGATCATTTAAAAAATGACCGTCAAAAATCACGGACAAAATACCGGTAAAAACATTACCGGTAGTATTTTTCCTCAGATTTCTATGTACTGCTGTAGATTTATTACAAGTATCGTCAGTATGTAAACCTTTTCTTCTTGATATCAGTTTTCTGTCGGGTTTATCGTTTACATTTTGCATCGTTTGTGATTTAGACTGCTTCTTAACCAAGCCGTAACACAGAGCAGCCTTTAATAGATATCATATAAGAAATATTATAACATTAAAATAAGACATAAAATGTTTCATTACTAAATTAATATTAGTTAAGTGATACTAAATTAATTGATATAACATATAGAATAAAACATATTATGTCGGGTTCCCGGAAGCGTACATACATACAGAATCCATACATACGTACAGATTCGTTAAAATCTGGTTAAATTACGCGATGATTTTGTTTTAGTAGCGTGACGTCATTAAAAACAGATGACGCTATTGTCCAATGAAATAGCTGTAATTGCCAAGGGCCTTGCACATTTTAACCAGTACATAGCTAAAATTAGCTTTTTAGTTAAACAGGATTCCTGAAATCTAACATTAGAACAACAGTGAAACCGATTATATTTTAAAAACGATAAATCTTCATTATCAGTGTTCAACAACTAATTATTTAAAGTCACATCAGCACGAATGGTTATTCAACTATAACTATCATTCACAATAATTATCAAATGACAACATGAAACAATATATGTTATTTATTATTATTATATGGAGATAATTATTACATTAATAATAACAAATATATTATAATTTTATACATTATCTAAGACAAATTACACTTTAAGCAGGGGGATAGAAACGACCAGGGTATATTCACCTGCGCTACACCCGGCTCTCTCTTTAAAGCAGCTGCTCTCCTCGTTCTGCCTTCAGCCAATGAGCTGACAGCCAATCTGCTGGGCTTGCTAATATAGCTGGGTTTGCTGACAGCCGCTCTGTCATTACTACAATCTACAAACGACGAGGCGCTATTCTTCTTGCGTAACTGCATTGTAGGTTAGTCCAATAGTAATCCTCTCGCTGTTGGTATATTGAATAATTAGAGGTTAATCCAGTTACGCTAGTGTTATCCAGCCAGAAAAAAACTTTCAAATGTAATATGCTTGAAATTCAAATAAAAAATTGATGTTATATCTAAAAATACAATATTACTAAATAAAACATTAATTTAAATAATGCTGCTTTAGTATAATTTTAATATATATTATACTAATACAGCATTAGTGATACTATTTGTTAAATGGCAGAGCGTTAGAGTACTGGACTTGGAACTAACATATCCAAATATAATTCCTGTCAACGAAAATAAACGCAAAAATTAATTTTGCTACATATTATTTCGATACAAACTCAATCTACTTACGACTAGGGTTAGAAATTGGGTTTAGACTTAGGATTAAAGTGAAATTATGGTCTAACTAGTATTTACGGTTACAGTTAGTCTATTCCACTCTAAGGTTTAGAGTTAGAAGTCAGTCTATCCCGATTTAGATCAAAGTCGTTCTGAATCAAACTAGTCAAATATCGTAAAATGTCTCTATCGCGCTAATTTGCTGCACCCTTTAGTATGATGCTTAAAATTACAGAGCTACATCTAAGATATCGTTCATATAATACAGTAATCCAAATATAACGCAATTGTATTATTTGAACGTAAACATTAAGATATTTAATATTTATTTAAAATAAATGTGATTTAAATATCTAATAATAACACTACTATATTATTCTAATTTAGTATAACGCTAGTATAAAACTAAAAGTAATACTACGAAACCCCCTCCGTTCAACTAAAGAAATGATTGCGCCAAGATTGGCATTCAATATTTCATTAACCCAGTAAACAATACAATTATTATAGCATATCATTCGATTAATATTCTATTAATTACATGTTAAAAACAACTTAAGACAGTCATTTTGACGTAAATTTCCTCGGTATTAGACCTATAATTAAAGTTTTACATATTTACGCTAATCCCTTCAGCCCCCCCCCCTTAAAAAATGAGTCAAAATATGTACTTAAAACAATTGGGGATAAATATCCCACGGGGGGTACTTAATTTCAAGATTATCCCAAAAATTAACCAGATCTTCACTGCATGCAATATATCACGGTTAGCCCTATACCACAACACAGTAGTTGAACGCGGGCTAATTAATCGCCTCTTTCTTAGCTAACTAAATAAGTTAACGTCATTAACCGTATAAGATGACATCATTAACCGCATAAGATGACGTCATTAACCAGACTGGTTAATAATTTATGCATGTAAATACATTCGAGTGACGTCACTCGAATATTAAAACTATACGCAGCACCTATTAAATGTATAGTAAATACTTGCACCACGACGACTAGCTGCTGCGCTACAGGCGTAAGTAGGTCACTGGCTAATACAGGCAGCTAGCCTGCTACGTGCGATAGCTGCTAGCCCGCTACGTGAGGTAGCTGGTAGGCCAGCTAGCGGTATTGACTTGATGGCGGGCAGAATCAGATAGTGCTGACTAGGCTAGAATAACTGGCTAAGCCTGCCTGGAGATTAGCTAGGCTAGAACGCGTTGAATTTGCTAGGATAGCCTAGTTAATAGGCTAGCTCAGCTGCTAGGCTACTAACCGCACATCATGCGGAGTATATGGCACAGTGGGTGTATTTAATCAGAAGTGCCCCAATTAGAATTATCCATATCAAACTGCACTAAAAAGATATTGTATTGTTTATTACGATAAATTGGTTATTCCATTCATGTCAATGACCTGTTTGAAGTCAAACTACGTTAAAATCTGGTCTCTTTTCATTATTTCTTGTTCAATTATATATTTATGATTGTTGTTAAAACTATGAGAATAATAATTACTATACGATGGTTGTTAGATCATACAATTCTTAATAATTATGGCAGTTTCACTTTAAGCAGCTTAGATATGATAAGCTCCTAGCTACAAAAAACCACGCAACATCATTAACATAATAATCAACAGCGCTAGAATTTAGCCAAAGAATAAACCAGGCCAGTTAATCACACGATAGGCCGGAGTGAAAATACTAACTAGACATCTAGGCCTTGGTTGTAAATCTGCCATGTTATTTGGAAGCATGCCAAATAACATGGCAGATTTGTTATTTATAAGTGTAGCCTTATTTTATATATTTAGGTCAATATATCATAAATTAGAGTCAGCCTTGAATTAATATTAACCATGGCTAAAAGCTTGTTTTAAAAAGTGGTAACAAGAACAACGTTGCCATTATTATATACTTTTTGGCGACTTGGTTGAATTACAATTATTGTTTTACAAGTCTGAATTATTAAATTGTGGCGGGCGGGTATTGTTGTCATATTAAATTATTGATAAGCAAAGTCGGAGAATTTCAGTTTCATTATTTTTTAACGTCACATCAGCTCAAAAATGATACTTAATAAAGAGAATTATTCTGATCTGGTTCAAATTAAAACTAAGATCTTTATCATAGATTCTTGTTAAGAAAAAAGAAGAAAAAAAGAAATCTAAAAAAGTCGAAGATTAGAAAGAAAAGAAATTTCAAAAATTAATAATGAATGGACAACGATAACGAAGGATTAAGTATTGAATGAATAATGAATTAAATGGATAGTTGATATAAAACAACAAACAATAGCATTATCATTAGGATGATAATTTATTTAATTAAATTACAATAATAAAAACTTCTACTTAAGTCTCACAATAACAAACTTGAATGCCATTTCATAAAAAGTAACAAATATTATAAATAGATATACTTATACAATGATCTATCACCACGACAACTCATCTAAAACAACAACACAACAATAATACCAAATGTAATCAATACATAAAAAGATTTGTATCTCTACTGTGACACAGCGATATGAATTATACTGCATTGCAACATCGATATATACACAACAGCAAATAATGCTATCACTACTAAAACCACGTAAATTAATTAAATTTACAATATCTGCAAAGTGGTTAGAGCACCAGATTAGGAATCAGAAGATTCGGTTCGAGTCTCGAGTATTCGAGACTCCTTCACTGAATTGCTGCCCCCTTTAACAAGGCGCTTAATTCGACCGCTACATCCTTCACGATGTTAACATGGATTCCACAGTAACTCATCTACAGACCTTTGGTCCATCAACATTTGGTCTACCAACATTTGGTCTACCCTAACTGTAACCCTTAAAATACTGCCTAACCCTAGCCATAACCATAACCTTAAATCTAACTCAAGACCAAACCCTAACACTACCCTAACCCTAATGTTGCAGTAGATCATAGATCTAATGTCGGTAGACGTAGACTAAAAGTCTAGACAAACTTTATACTTCTAATACCTCTAACATAGATGGTATGTTTAAATTTAAAAACGAATTATTACTGAGATTATCTCTGATTATATCTGCATCAAAATATTCTCCTATTATAATATCCTATATTATACTGTAAAATACTGTACCCCTACAAAACGGCCCTGAATACAATAACCCGACAAAACGACCCCGTCAATTCATTTAATAACTCTAAGTCTAACTAACCCTAAACTTAACCCTAACCCTAGCAGCAACCCTACGTACAAACCTAACCCTAACTTCAATCCTAATCGTAAGAATTAATAGTTGGGGCCCATTTGTCAGGGCCGTTTTGACTGGTCACGGTAAATATATAAAATGCAAGATGCTACTCGAATGAAAATAAGACGCAACTTTGTATTCTGCAATGATGCCTAAAACATTGCATAATTTTCATTTATCAAAGTTCACTGGTAAAATGGTAGAGCACCGGACTCGCAACTAACATATCCTCATTCGATTCCAGTGAAGCTGCGTTTAACAACCACGATAAACTATCAGAGTAAACAAACAGTAAAAAACTTAAACGCAATTATAAACAAAATATGGTTTGACTTATTTATATTAGGGCATAAATAAAAAGAATATTGAATAGTTCAAAAACTTTTAAAACCATAATACTGTAGTCTGACTGAACGATTAACATCAGAATGACTCATTTATATCGCAAACAATGAGATAGTGTATTTTAACGCAAGTAAAAAGTATCACATATTAAATATACCTTATTTCAGAATCGTATTTCATCGCATCTATTTCAAAAATTAGAGATTATTAAGACTCCGTCACTTGGAGACTCCGTCTCCGTCACTTTAATACCCTTTAGGTATTAAATTAAACAGCAAGCAGAGTCTTGGTATATTTGGACCCTGATACTCGCTGCACCTTAACAATGCGATTAATTCAACAGATGTCAGAGCCTCCGTACTCTCTAATCTTGAATCGCGATTAAACTAAGTCTTGATAAAAATAATTATTAATAAAATATTATCAGAATTATAATCATTATCAGCTTCATTTAGTTGATTGCACGTAGAAAAATATCACTGAATAAATTCATGTTACTCCTGATTAATAGATCATAGAAAAATTACTTCATATAATATACTAAATTTCTTCGAAACTTATACAAAATATTAATTTACACCGTCAATTGAAAATATCATCCTTCTTTACGACGACAAATATTTGTTTAACGTCACATCAGCGCAAAAGACTAATTAGTGATCAACTATGAACCGTACGTACAAAACGAAATGATTAACTAGCTATCAATGCAGCGCAGTAAATAATTTTCTTTGAGAAAACAATAAAATTCTCATAAAGCTTCGACTAATTTTCATTTGCAAACTTCACTAACGAATACGATACTAATTAATTAATTAAACCATTAAGAAAACAACAACTTACGGTATCGCAGAATATAAACAAACAAATTTGTATCTTTACAAAACAAATGTAAAAATATAAAAAAATTATGCATTTATTACAGGAATGCTATACCTGGGAAGTTGATATTAAAATATTTCCCTATTTTCAATAATGATCATTCAATTAAAATAATATTATTATAAATTAAACTATATTTTGCATCAATAACAAGGCCTTATTTGAAATATAAATATTTCAATCGACCAATAAAATGCTTATACAAAACCACGCTTGCTAACTATTGGCTGACTTAATTAACCACGGCTAGTTTGTGCATGACCGAAAAACCATCCACCAATAGGCCTGAATTTAGCGTGGAAGCAACCAATCGGTGACTTTGTTTAGTTTTATAAATAATCTCTATAACTAGAAAATACTATAAATATATTTGATCACTTTTTACTGTTCTTGCTTGTTACAGTGATATGCTTTCCAAGGGCAGGCTGCAAAATAAAAAATAACAAAAAGTATAAAAAAGTAAAAATAATGATGTTGAAAAATAGTTGCAGAATGGTAAAACTTGTTGACTAGGAACTGTGAGCCATCAGGTTCAAATCTTTACAATAATATAATTTAGCCCTATTCAATTCAAATATGAATTCAATAATGTTGAAAGCTTTGGACTAAGTGGTTCAACTTGTGGATTCCAAGTCATAAGGCACCGTATTTAAATCTGGATATAAGCTTGTTGACAAAGTGCTAAAAAACTCGAAACCAACAGGTTCAAGTTTGATTCCCGTGATACTCACTCCATCGCTGACCAGCTGCACCCTTTAGTACAAACTTAATTTAATAACTATGATTTCAAAATCATTCGGCTACTTTACTCCTTAATTAATGAACAACTTACTATTATTTAAAATAGTGAGCCATCAAAAAGACCCGAACAAATCGGCCCCAAATATTAATTCTTATGGTTTGGGTTAGGTTTCCGGTTCAAGTTATGGTTAGTATTAGGGTTAGAGTGATGTTTAGGATTAGTTATGATTAGGGTAATTAAATAAACGGACGAGCTGCTTTGTCAAGTTAGTGTACTTGTAATCGTTTATCAGAGTTCCATTTAAAATATATCTCATAATTAACATAGTAAATTATTAAATCAGTACCGGCAATATTCGAAAAGAACAAGTAAGATCAGACGCGACAATCATAACGGCACCAGCGTTATCGAACTCTCCGCAGTAGTTAGGTGCGCTAAACAATGTCACCAGCTGTAACGTCAACAATAGCGTTCATTCGTTAATTGAATAACTAATTGAGCGACTAATTCATTAATTCATTTAAAGTTTAATGTCTGGATTACTGTACTACATAAACAATGTCTCGGACATAGCTGTCAGTTTAAAATTCTTACTAAAGGGTGCAGCAATTTAAGTTTAACGTCTGGATTACTGTATTATATGAAACATGTCTCGAACATAGCTTTAAACGTCTGCTAAAAGTGCAGCAAGTTAGAGAAACAGTGAGCAAAGATTTAACATCTACCTTTCCCAAATTAAACAGAGATTCTAATATTATATTGCAAAAGGATCACATAGCTTCACACAAAATATAGTGATCGTCAAAATTTATCAACATCGTATTTCTAAATTTAAATAAAGACGCAATTGGCTTACTTTGCGTTTTTGAAAAAACTGATATCCATCTTCAACCACCTGTTAAGAAAATAAAATAAAAATTTCCTTATAAATTCGATATAACAATAATTTATGTCATTATTTTCATTTCTCAGAAATACTGCAATCAGTTGCAATTTTTAATAAATAAAATACTTATGCCGGTATGCAAGATCCAAAGATTTTAAATTATTTTTACTAGCAAACATTCTGACCCTTTTTATAGAACTTGACACAATAACATTATGATAAAATGACAACATTTCTATAAATAGAGTCAGAAATGTTTGCTAGCAAAAATAATTAAAAATCTTTTGATCTTGCGTACTGGCATTATATAGTAAATATGAATACACCTTTATTTTATTGCAGAAAGTTGCGTTAACAAGTTAATTAAAAAAATCCAATGTTAAGCAAAAATCAAGACAAATATTTCAGTATGATATCGAATACCAGAGCATCCAACTATTCATCTTACTAAAGGCGCAGCGAGACAACAAAATATTTACAATTTCATCTACTACTTAGTCAGACATTAAAGTTATCTTTTAAGTTTATTTTTTTTCATTTCGTCATTTTACATATTACTTTCTACTCTTATATTCAAATATATAAATAAAGATTCAAATATATAAATTTTAGAGCAAAATATAAAATCGTAAAGTTTGAGTTGTCGTTTAAATTGTAGATGAAATAACCTGGTGTGCCCTAACGATGAGACTGAAGTTATGTCGCTTTAAAAACTGCCGCACGATGTCACCACCAAAAGTAAATGACACTCCACGGTCATTCTCTCCCCAACCTGTTATATCCTAAAAATAAAATATTTTTCGTACAAGAAAAATAAATAAATATTACCATTTCATGTTGATATATAGTAGAAAATGCTTATAATGTTAACTTATGATAAAAATAAAGATTAAAAAAAGGAGTTCAAGATAAAACTCTTGGACAAAAATATCTTAATAAGAAAAAATTTAAACAAAGAATCGCATTACCCGATATTTCATACAAAGATTTTCTGTATAAGACAATTAGTATGCTGAATTTTGGTATATCAAATACAGGAATTTTGAAATTTTATATTTTCGTATATACTCAATTTTTATATATCGCCAGATCGGTGACTAAAAACATTTTCACGGTATATCCTAACCCTATACTTAACCCCAATCAAAACTGTAATTGGTTTAAACAAACTGTCATTATACCAAAATCAGCATACAAATTATTATATATAAAAAGAATTTTTTGTCTTATACAAAAGTTGACATACAAAGTGACAAGAATGAATAGCTTTGAAATGAAACAAACACTCGACAAAAATAAATGAAAGAAGAAAATAAAATAAATCTGACCTCATCTGGGTCGGACCAAAGCAGGTCACAAACCAGACCATGGTCAGGTACGTCTAATGGTCGCTCAATGCTTAACAACTAAACAACAAACGATAAAATAATAAACAATTGATAAACAATGCAATAATAAACTGATCCGAAAGAACTGTGCAGTCTGATTGACAAAAATTTAGTTCTAAACTTGAATTGAGATAATTACTTGATTATAATCCTTCATTCAAAACAATTTATACTCGAATGTTCAATTCAATTCTGCAATGATTCTAAAACTAGTTTATACGTAAGATTTTTTTATAAACAACGTATGCATGGAACTGCTTGTATATAATATATACAACAATTGGTATATAGATTAAATACGCAAGAATAAAAAAAAGATTAAATTAATGACTAACTTGTTGTACATTATCTAAATCGGGTGACAGCCCCCCGTGCATGCAAAATATAGTTCCTTCAACAAGTGCAGCTGAAAGTAATTTAAAATAAAAATTTATAGTTTATTAATAATAATAATTACATGTAGACTTTTAACAAAACAAAAGCATTATAATAATAGCATGATCAATATACAGGGTGGCCCAAAAAAAGTGAGAACATCTCGTAGCGTATGAGTTATTTCAAAATATAATTTAATTAATTATAATTCTTCATGCAATTTTTTTTGCTAAGTATTTAGATATTCAGAAATCATGTTCAATGTGTCCTCCTTGCTTCTCAACAACTTTTTCTAAGCGTCGACGCCACTCGTTTATACTTCTGTCAATAAAGCGCTGCCATATAACACTTTACGAGATGTTCTCACTTTTTTTGGGCCACCCTGTATAATGAACAGATTAAGTGCAATAAGTTGAAATAATATGTGTAGAAATAAAAAAAAATTTTTTTTCAAAATAGTCGCAATATCTATCGTTTACTGGACAATTCAACGTAATCAAGAAGTTTAACAAGCTGTCAAAAGCTTGACATATTGATAAGCGTAGTATCTTCACTAGTATTGTTTCGTTTAGATTATATTCAAGATCTGTAGTAAGACTTTTACTGATAAAGATTAGTACTAACTAATTAACTAATAAGTATTATTAACTAACAAGAATATCAAGCAATTTATCAACGATATATCTATCTGTCAATTAGCAAGAAAATATGTCAGCCTTATGATAAGGCTTGTATACTCAACTGCTTGATTGAATTACTAATTGAACAAATTGAATGTAGTTAAACAGATGATAATTACTAAAGCAAAAGATTAAACCACTTGAGATGTCAATAAATCAAAAACATTTGTTTATTCAGCAATTTTTGTGGTATTAAGAAAATACTAAGTAATAAATCGAAATCAACTAAAATCTAAATTTCCTAATGTTAAAAAAGAAGACTTTTTTAGAAAGGTGTAATAATTTCACGTTAAATATTTCAAATACAAATTATAATCAAAAATAAGTTAAAGCAGTAAACAACACTTCTAATATAATCTAAGCATATTACGCATAAATAAATTAATAAAAAATACTATTCAATAATTTCTATTAAGTATAAATACTATTTAACATATTATAAATATATTTACGCGGATCCAATTAACAATTACCGATAGGAAGACAGTTGAAGCAATCAGTAAAAGTTTTCCACAACTTTATATTATATCGTCTTTTGCATTCATCATAAAATCCGTATATTCTAAAACGATACAATTTAATTAAAAATAACCCAACAGAAATATATTGAATCGTTTTGCTAAATATCGCTTTCGACATTAAGGGAAATTAAATATCTAACACCTTTTTATTATTAACTTTTCTAAGTATATCTATTATACTATTTCTAAGTACACTATTTATAGAAGGTGTGATTCACTAAGCTACATTATACTAAAATTATTTATAGATAGTAGTAGTTATTATTTATAGATAGTAGTAGTTATTATTTATAGATATTCACAGATTTAAAGGAAATTACTTCTTTTAAATAGAAAAGCAAGTCTGATTTTTTGTAAAAAGTATTGCACCAGAAGCTATATATATGTTACAGTCAAAGTGTGAAATCAGTCATTGTACTACAATGACTAAAATGATTAGTCAATGTATTACATTGCCTGACACCACCAGGCAATGTAGTACAATGACTAAAATTGCCAGTCATTGTAGTACAATGACTGAAATGTTGACTCGATTTTTTCACACTTTGACTGAAATGGTTTTCAAGCTATTTTAATAGAATTGATTGATGGTATTTTCAATGTCTTTATATTTAAATGTTTATTTTATTAATGTTGGATAAATCATTACTTTTTTTACCATAATCGGTGTCAATTAAATTTAATTGAATAATTACTTTCATTTTTAAAATGCCGTTAAATTGTTGACTATTATAAAACTTGATGCATTTCTATCTATTTGTGGTCGGCAATTTGTATGGTTTAAAAAGTGATCATAATTATAATTTGATATTAATTTAAATCCTATATGTAGGTTGATTACATTCAATTATTTGTGAAGCTTTTAAAAATTATATTTAATTATAATTAATTTAAAGATAAAAAGTTGTCATAAACATAATTATTCAATTATATAGCACAATAGTTAATTAAGTCTTACGCATT
>JAQIXG010005456.1:0-11430 GCA_034700105.1 Oconnorella tubifera | reverse complement strand
AATTTCAGTGAAATCGTAGAAAATTGAAATTTTAAACAAACCTGTCGTGTACCGTATGAAATATACTAAAGAAATTTAGACTAATTTTCTATGACTTTAGGATAATTAGTACTTGGAGATAATTAGCTGATTTGCATATTTTATGCAAATAAATTTTAATTAACATTTGCATATTTTATGCAAATTTAACTTTATTAACATTGGCATTTTTTATGCAAATTAGACGTAATTAATATTGCATATATTATGCAAATTAGATTTCAACACTGATTGTGTAGCAGAGGCACCGGAACTCTTTTTAAAACGGGGGGAGGGGGTGTGGGGGTAAAAATAAAAAACAACGAAAAATAATTTTAAATAAATGAAATTAAAATACTGAAAATTAATTACGAAAAAATATTCCTCGAGAAGGGGGTAATTTTTTTCCGGGGAAAGGTTGCCTCCCCTGCCACCCTTCCGTTTAGGCACACCTGTATTGTAGTATTTTATATATTGTTTATTTATTTTTCGTTATTTTTATGAAATTGATCAA
Source organism: Oconnorella tubifera (assembly GCA_034700105.1). NCBI lineage: Eukaryota > Metazoa > Annelida > Clitellata > Enchytraeida > Enchytraeidae > Oconnorella > Oconnorella tubifera. The sequence continues at coordinate 10,898 of JAQIXG010005456.1, read as the reverse complement.
GCTACTTTGAAACTAGTAAATACAATTATGCGAGGACTAAATCGATAGGTTTAAATCTTGAAGCAAGATATAATATTGTTATAATAATATTAATAAGTAATTATGAATATTATCTTAATATTACATTAATGCTTTTATAACTTATTAATTGTACAGGATATTATATTCAAAGGGTACTAGGACAAAATTGAAGGGACGTTACATTTTATCCTTTTTTACCTTTGTATACCATTTTATTATTATTATTATTATTGTTATTATTATTTAATTTTAACCATAATTCTAACCCTAATACTTTTTTATTCCTACCATTTTGTCCGGTTATCAATCGAATACATCGCTTGGTTTCTGAACAAGCAATTTACAACTGCATCATCAGCTTTGATTTTGATGCGAGTTGATTGAATTCTGTAATTAGATAATCGATTCATTGATGGCACTAAGTGCGCTTATCTGTGCTGATGTGACGTCAAGAAACAAGTTATTCATAGCATTAAACTCGCGATAATCTAAATATTTAGAGAGTCAGTTATAAAATGTGCACACCATTAATGAATTAAAATTTTACTAAATTTATTAATTTTAAATTTTATGATGATAATATTTATAAGAAGGGTGATTTTGGCATCGTAAGAATGATTTACTACAAGCACAAGTCTCAAAAGCTTTATTTAACTTAAAAAAGAGCCTGAATCAAATATAACAATTGTAGTCAAATTTTAAGAAATATTTTAATTTCAATCAAATAAATAACTGACAAATGAAAACATTGTCACTCAAATTGAATACAAATTCAAATTATTTATTAACATATGCAACGTAATAATTTTGTATTATAATTTTATTACAAATGTAACTAACTCTTGTGCGCAAGTGAACTACTTTCAAAAATAGAAATCGTAAAAATAAACTCTTCGTAATAAAACATCGAAATTGGCAAGTTAATAATATAAATATTTTAAATCATAGTTTTATATCAGTGCAAAAAAAGATAATTATTTGAAACTAAATTACTTCAAATAATTTAACGTTGTAATAATAATAATTTAATAATAATAATAATAATTTAATAGTAATAATTACAGCGTTGTAATACAAGTTACAATAATAATGTTCCGTTATTTTAAATCACTAAATTATTATTAAAATAAATTGTTCATCACAATTGTATTGTTTACAAAAACTACAAACTCTATATCACAAATTAAGCATTATTTAGAAACAAAAAATTAAAAATCAGTTTGCAAGGCACATTTATATAAAATAAGTACTCAAATTATTCTAAGCTATATTCTGATTTTATTTTTCTTATCACTTTAAAGTCTCATCACTTCGTATACAATCACTTAATAATATCACAATCGCTTATCACTTAAAAATAGTAAGTGAAAACATTATACATATGCATTGAAATAATTATTAAAAGGACAAATAATATATGTATATAAATATATACATATATAATCATATAGCATGATATAATATATATACCTCTTTTGTATGTTATAATATATAGCCTGAATTATATAATATACGATCTAACATATTTATTATATTATATCATAAAATATACTATATAGCCTAAAATACATGAGTACAAAATCATCTTTAAAAGTTTTAAGTATAGATAAAATGCACACGAAAAATTTCAATTTCCATTTCTAAAACTCTATCATTCTTTACACTTCATTTTCATCTCAAAAACTACTATTTAAAATTTACTACACAAAAAAATTCAAATCAATCCTTAATCAATCCAATAAAATCATCCCCCCCTTCACCCCCTCCCTCAAACACATAAAAAAAACTCGTCAAAAAATCTAAACCTAATCGAGTCAATCAAACTCAAGCCCCCCCATTTCCTCTAGACGCCACGCCCCCACGCAGCGACACACGCTATAATTGACATCAAGAACGATGACGTCACTAGGCTGTGAGCGGAGTTACAGGGTTTATCTGACCCTTGGTTGTTACATTCACAGTATTTTATTTTTATGCGGGCGGTACCCACCCTGTCGATGCAGCGCTCGGCCCCCCCGCTGCTCCCCGCGGTGGCGCACGAGCGAATCACTCGGGTGTCCCCCTCGACTGTGAAATAGAAAAAAATGAAGGTTTAGAGTTAAGGTTAGAAGATTTCATTTAAAAATTAGTAATAATTTCTGCAATAACAAAGTATACAGTTTACATAATATATTTAGTTTTGCAAAGTGTTTTAACTAATAACTATATATATATATTAAATTAACTATATATTGCTGAAATAAATAGTAATATATAAAGTAAGGGTTAGGGTTAATAATACGGTTAGGTTTAAGGATTAGGGCCAGCGGGTTTTGTTGCACAATTCAATTTATCTCATGTTTTTCAAATTTGATAAAATTAAATCAAGATATTAAAATTAGAAATTATATTTCATTAAAATTAAAAACATCAATTAAAATTTTGACATCGAGTCTACACATTAAATTAAAAATGCGCCTAATTTCAAACCAAACCTGTTTGGACCATTTTACGACAGCGAGTGTATGGAGGTTGGCCCTCTTGGGGATGGGGGCAGGCGTGATTGAATTTTCCAAGATCGTGAACATCATTTATAGCGCACGTGGCCCCGTCAAATCCGTCCCCCGAGTTACATTGGTAACAGTTAACAGAGCTGGGTGTAACGGTAGCGTTACCGTCTGCAGAAACTGAAACATCACAAAGTGGTAACAGATTGTTTTTTAATATTCATTCGCTAGATGGCACCGCAATAAATAAAATTTAGTATAATAAATACAGCAAGTAAGGCTATATGATATAATTAGAGATATTCTTGAAATAAACTAGATGTTTTTGGATATTGACAATTAATTCAGGATAAAAGCAAAGGTGATAAGCTTACATTTCAGTTTATGTTTGCTGTGACATCAGCTCAAAAAAGGCTATTACGTGAACTGTTATGAATGTACAAGTGAATAAACTTAATAACATGATGTCAAATTGTTTATGGTCATTTATAATTGTTTATTAGATATTACAACTTAAAGTATAAGATGAAATAATTCGGAGCTTAGTTTAGGGGGTATAGTAATATGTACACCCTTTGTCAATTCTATGGGAACAGATCAACAAAATGCAAATTTATGCAAATCAGACAAAAGCTGCATAAAATAAGCCTAATTAGACTACAGAAAGGCTAATTAAGACATTTAATTAATTCATTTGCTTAATTTAACCTTTATCTCTATAGACTAGACTGAATATTATATACCAGGGACTATTTTATAATTTTATACATTCGCTTTGCGAAATATTTATAAATGATCAATAAAGTAACTGGTATAAAAAAAAGTTTAATTTTCAAATGGATTGTAATTTAATGAAAGAATTCAAAACATTGAATTCCTATTTATCGATTTGGATCAAGCTTTAATTGGGATTAAGCACAATTTAACTTAACTTTGTAAAGTATACTTTGAAGAAACTATAAATTATCGAGATTTTATTATCGACTTGATTAAGTAAATTAATTGTTCTTTTTATAATCGAATATAAAACTAAAGTATGCTTTATTAATCAAATCTAAGCGATTAATTCAACGAGCAAACTTTAATCTCTCGTATAACGATCAAGGTCGTTAGATTTTATTATAATAAAGTTTCCTAGGCCTATAGTTTAATATAATATACATAGTAAAATTCGCCAGATTCTGGTTTAATCCGGTTTTAGCAATGTGATTTGAATGTCACACTTGCTTGCACTTTGTAAAATATAGGGAAATATAGTAACACTGATTTCACAGGTAAATGAATAATGAATGAAAAAATTCCATAACATGAATTTTGTTCAATTCAGCGAAAAAATACTCAAAAACTAAGAAATACATTGTTTAGTATAAAACCATTCTAATAATAATTGTTTATTATTATTGTTTAATAATTATTAATTTAATAATTAATAATTCTAATACCATACAGGTTATTACTAAATTAACAAATTAAATTAAACAACAAATGCAATTAAGCCTAATTTATATAAATCAAGCAATGCAATTTATTAATTAAATTATAACATATAAACGTATACATAAAGACTAAAAGTAGAAGAATAAAGTGAAATAAATAATATAACAATATATAAACTTTTAATTCAGCAAATAAATGGTAGCAGAAAAATGTTCGGTGATAAATCAATTATAAATATTGCATCAACATACAATAACACAGACATTGTAACATTTTCTAAATATTATCAGACTTTTTATCCCAGATTATTTCTCATCTAAGTTATCCGTTTCAAATTAATTAACTACATTAAATTATTTTATTATAAATTTGTTTTTATTTGAAATAAATAAGCCATGTTCCATCTTGGGTAATAAGGTTCCCTTGTTGGGACAGAATGAGTCACTCTTTTAATCAAATTTTTCACCAAATTGCTTAAAGTTAGCAAAATGAAATATTGTCTACAATATTGTGCTTGAAGACACGTTGTAATCTATAAAAAATTCAAATTTTACCACTATTACTTTTTAAAATATTTGCAAAATGGCAAAAATGTCCCAATGAGGGTTACTTTCCCTTATTAGTATGTTTGTAATAGTTGTCTGTTTTTCTGGACAAAATAAAAATCAATACAAAACCAATTTATAAACAGTTTATAGACAATTTAAACAAAAATTTAGCTAGTTTACAAAAGTTGTTTTTATTCACTTTATTGATCATTGTTAATTTCAAGCAATTTATATCAACCATGGTGTGAACTTTAATTTAAGCTTAGAGTTATAGTTTTAAATTAAAATATAATTTTACTGTGTCTAGTTTCTGTTATTACCTATCTAGTTTCTGTTATTTATTTCTAGTGTCTGTTATTACCGAATAACACATTTTATATAACAGTAACTACCGTTTTATGTTAATTACAGTAACTACCGTTTTATGTAATAAATACTATTTTAATCTCATTATATCAAATTTTCATATCATCTACATTTTTACTATATTTGTTATATGCCTATAGATATCAACGCTAAACTTTGCTAGTCTATAATTGTATTCATTGAATAACTGACGAATTCATAATAATATTTATCTTGTAATATTTAAAGCCTAGTAGACCTATACTCATTTTCAAACATTTGTGTTACTAAATAAAAGTACATCCTGAATGTGTATATTATTCAATGTGTCTATTAGATGAATATTACACGCTAGACTGCTTATATAATAGAACTGTGTATATACATAGTACTAAATATACTGTTATACGTATATATGTTATATGAACACTTAAATAAACTTTATTATAATTAACAAAAAGTAATACATAAATTTGAAAACTCACTCAGCGATAGAGAAACAGTAACTAGAAGCAGTGACAAGCAAAACTGAAACGTCGCCATTGTGAATATTGCTTCAAACCAACACGACAACACCAGGTTGATATCTTTAACTTTTAACTTCTACCGTTTGCTTTCCTTTGTACTGCAAAAGCTTTGACGGCAAAACTAACTGTGCAGTAGTGGGGAAAATGTTGAATCGGCTTGAGTTGAACAAGCAGCGATATGACGTTGAGCTACTAGACGTATGTCAATAGTTTATGTCTAGAGGCTCAGGTATCATTTAGGGCGTAAATATCGATTTAAATAATTGGGGAGGGGGAGGGGGGGGGGAGGGACATTTGAAACGAATTATTAATAATACCACAACGAATTTTACCACAATGAACTTATAATCAGTAAGGTATAATAGTTAACTTCGATAGTTATTGGCGAAAAATTCGTTAAATTAGAAATTTCTTCGAGTTTAATTTAATTCTGTAAATTTAACTTTTCAAATTAAGAAATAATTCTAAACTATTAATAATTAAAGAGATAAAAATGCTTAATTACTGTTAAAGAATTTTAAAGTAGGCCTATTGAAAAACTCAAATGAGGGTTGATTTGCAAAATTTATTGGTATTTTTCAAATCGTCGAAAAAATTAAAACTTTTGTCTTCAAAATAAAAGTTTTACATAATTATTCCATCTGGGTGTGGGGAACAGAGGGGGAGGGGATTTAAATCATATCATCTTTGAGGTACAATATAACATATATTTGAAAATTTAACTTCTAAAGTTTTAATATTGAAAATTAAAAATCTTTGTAAATTTAATAAAGATGTAAGATCACTGTATCAAAGCATTATTGTGTTGATCGGGCGCACTAGTCATTTCAATGATATTTTGTTTCGTTGATTATTGAAGATTAACTAACAAAAATTAAACGATAGTTACTTAAATTATTCATGGTAATGACTTTATGATAATGATTTGGTTAAGACTGTGTCTAGCTAGATAAGCCCCTCTCACATAAAGTACTTGCCGCATGCTTGTTGATAATATGCGCATACTTTATTGTGTATCTATTGTATAAACTTCATTCAGTAGGCTAAGAAATACAGGTTCAAACCGACTTGCATACAAATATTCAATCGTATTTCATTTTGCTGCCAAAATATCAACGATAAACTGAATTAAAACATACAATGTAAATAATTTATCAATTTTTTTAGCAGAGTAGAATTAAGTGGTTTACTGTACCGTTCAAAATTATTCAACGAATTATATAATTGTACCCTTGAAAAGATCTTAGAGGTTAAATGATCGAATAATATAATTTTAATTTAATCTGATTTATAAAATTATGTACCTAGAGTCATAATATAAAATGTTGTGTACGAAAGTTTTATTGCAAATGTCAATAAGTCTCGATCGGGGTTTCATTTAGTACTTCATCGCATTGATGTTGTTCTTTCATTTCGGAAAATTTGAGAATATTAATAATAAGTATTGAAATGAATAATTAATATAATAATTTATACTATTAAATGTAATGTTCTGTTGTGCTTTCAGCTTATTTATGGTATTTTTGTCTTATTAATGCTTTATATTTCATATTATAGTTATATTATGTGTATACATATATAATTGGGTATAGGCCTAATGTTATAATGATGTTAAATCGATATATTTATATTTTTTTGTGTTTCACAAAAAAATATAAATATATCTAAAAAATATTTTTAGTTATACTAAGCTTTAAGCTTAATATAATTAGATTTATATTTTCGATCCGACTATTAATCAGTTCATCCAATAATCATAACACTATCCAACCCCAAACTTAACCTCAATCATAATCGTCGCTTTAACCCTAACCCCTATCCTAATCCAAGCCCTAAACCTCCAAACCTTAGCCCCTCTCCCAATCTAAAGAACTAATATTGTCAAGTCGCCATCATTAAATTTAACATTGCTGTTTTATCAGTTGATAACAAACGTATCAACAATGCTTTTTATCAACTGATAAAAAACTGGTAGCAATTAACAAATCGGACTTACATATGAAACCGGCCTATACTTAATCAAGCACTCAACTAACCACTTCAAACAACACAATTGCGATCATTAATTAAATTTTATCTTTATTTTGCATTCATGAACATTGTACATACCTCATAGCATTAGTAGTGAATATAAATTCTCAAACTGCCAATAGTTATAGTAACCCTAATACTGAAAAGTTATAATTTTAACGCATTGCTAATACATGCAAACTTCACTTTAGCGCAGTTTAAAAATTTACACATATATTAGTTAAACTGTAATGTTATTATTCATTTAACTGATAAAATAATTTGAATATCTAAATTAATCAAATAATTCTAGAAGTAATTATAATTGGCATAATTCAGTCAATGTTTCTTTATAAGCACAATGACACTAATATGTTCAATTTTTGACTAGATTGTAATCTACCTTACAAAATACATGAAAAATTGAAAACACCACGAAATTTTGAATCAAAATCACAACATTAATTTACAACATCATAAAGCAACTACTTTAGCTCAGTAACCACAAAATCTTTTCTGAAATCCACGATTAATCTTCAAATACCACGTGACCTCTATTTGACCTTGACTTCAATGACGTCAGCGTAGAAGGTCAAGCACTTGATAAGAGATCGGAACGGCCTGTGATTCGCCATTGCATCCCTCTCTCTCGCACGTCCAATAGCAAAGAGTCACGTGCTCATGCGTCAGCCTATGGCGACCCGCGAGACAAGTTGAAACAGCGAACGCGATTGGACTACAGGTTCGTACAAATGAGCTCAGCTTGTCTATTGGTTAAAAAGAGAGATCTATTGACAAAGAGATTGCAGTTTTACTCGGAATCTTTGAACGTAGGTTCAAATTTTAAACAATCAATAAATTTCATTACCTGATGCATAAAGTTATATATTGCATGTTTAGGACATAGTCTTTCGTTTCGTCAATTAAGCAGATGTCAATAATGTGCAGCCACTGTATAAACGGCTAAATGCTGTCGGTTAAGTTGAAATAGCAAAAAATCGCTGAATTTTTAAAACTTGAGATACATTACAATCTTTTCTATTAACATTTAAACTTTGAAAAATAGGCTTAATTTAACAAGAGTATATCATTTTAGTACAGAATATTAAGATGATAAATCTTTTCAGTCTTTAGATATCTAACATAAATTTACCCCCCCCCCTCCCCCTACCTCAAGACTCATACACCACGCGCTTAAAGTTAGACCTAAAATTAAATCAACTATTTTATAATTTAGTATTTTTAATTATATATACAATTCTTAGAATTAAAACATATTATTTTTAACTTTATTGCTACCTAAATATAATACAAAAACAATTTGAACATAACGTAGCTTTCTTACTATCTCGCTGGTAGGTAGCTACTGTTATGCAAGCGTCAAAAGCCTCGCACAGTTGTGGGACAGGTGGGTGTGTGATACAGGATCTGCCCATTGTCTTGGTATCGCATTGAGAGCATGTTATATCTGCGTCTGAAGCGAGATATAAATCGGACTGATGTGACACGAGAAACCAAAATGACAAATAATGAAATGATAGGTCAACTAAAATAATATTCTTTAATCATATAGTCTAAAACTGAATTTGACTGATCAATATTATTATTTTTTAATTCAATTGTAATTATTCATATTGCAAATAGATGAAAAAGATTATAAAGATAAATGTTATTAGTGCTTTTATTACTCAATCGTATTGAAGCTATTTTAAATTGTTAAAATAAGATTTGGTGTTCTAAACTGAAGTAAATTCAAAAGTTGTTAGTTTTGTTAAAACTTATCACTATCTTCGAGGGTGAAGATTTTCTTAATTACAAAGGGATCAAGAGATCCCAATGGTTTATAGTTTTCAGATTGAGTTCCCAAAATGTTAATCAATCTAATTGTTGTTTTGTTCTGATTTTTAAAAAGCCATACATTATGAAGAGATAGAGATGCACTTTAATTGATACAAAAACAAATCTCACAAATGAATTAAATGTCGTTAAATTGAAGGTAATTACTTTTATGCGTTAAACAAGAAAATCTGTTGAATAAATATATTTTCTCACGATTTAAATGAATAATATTCGATTCCCATTCCCGTGATAGCTCACTCTATCGCTAAACTTGCTGTACTCTTTACAATAGAACGCTTAAATTGACAGCTAAATGTGTGAAACTTATTTTTGCAAAAAAGATTTTATTTTATGATCAAACAGTGATAGTATAAATACAAACATAAAGTTTTGGACATTAATCAAACAATTAAACGTCTTACTATCAGCAATAAGCTTTAAAATTGATATTAAATAATTAATGTACCCCATGCTTAATTAATATCTTACAAACAATATTAAATGTACACGCTGACATAATTACATGTAAATGTAAATAATAACTATCTACATAAACCCAATTTTAAACTTTGAGTGTATTAAAATTGAATCAGGTGACTTCAAATTATCTAAGAGGTTATTAATATCGAATAAGATCGCGTCGCCGTTGCGTGACAGTGACGTAATAATCGCGCGATCGTTGCGTCACGTTAAGGCGATTATAAGTTAAGCGCCTCGAATCACAAACCCATGGCTTCAAGAAAAAATGTTTAAACTGGTTCACCAGTATATATGATTAAAGTTTGAACAATTTCTGTTAATTAAACTTATAAATCTGATCTGTTAATTATTAGCTGAAATATTGGTTCAATTTTACTTTTCGCTTACCGTTTATCCACTTTAACCAAAAATATAAATCTTTATAAAATTTCATAGATTTTAAATTTGTATAAAAGTGACGATTTAAAAAGACAATCGAGATGAAGACAATACAAACCAGAAGAGACGATATATAAAGCCATTAGAAGAGAAACGAAAATCCTTGCCGCATCCATGCTGATGTGACTTCTAGTAAGAACGATCCAGTTGGCAGTCAGGTCTTATTAAATAAATCCGTGATCGGAGTAACTCAATCAGATCATGCAATCCAGTTCGTGCACTATTCTACACAATCTCAATCGCATCATCTAATGTTACAGTGTAACTAGAAGTACGAAGAAAAGTGCATTATTGTTAGCAAAGACTAAATTGAAACAGTCAAACCTATTATTTAGCACTCTAAGGCGATACACCCCCCACACACCCCCTCCCCCCCACACTCACTCACTCACCCCCTCGTAAGCCCCCTACTTGTATTTTACGAAGTGGCGCACCTAAAGATAAACGAATTAAGGGAAAAAATATGAATAAAATTTAGGAAATCTGTTTTTGAATCAAAGAATAGGCTTATATCTTATAAAATATCTTAATAATTTTTAACATACATGTTAGTTTTGAATATTAAAAGCTGATTCAAATGAGAAGTTTACGAGAAAACACACAAATATTTTGTTTTCAGCCCCCTCAGTATCATAAACATTCTTATTCGCTTTGTGAAATATTCTGCCGATGCTAAAACTGCCTCTTAATTTTACTCTACTATTTATTGAGGGGGGGGGGATAAATCATCACACCCAGAACCCCTATACCAATTTGGACGGCAATTG
>JAQIXG010005455.1:0-11432 GCA_034700105.1 Oconnorella tubifera | reverse complement strand
GATATTATTGGAGAGAGGGGGGGAAGGAGGAAAGGGGGGTGGTAGAAAAGTTTATCGAGCTGCATATTCGATTGATTACACTGAAGCAAGCTCGAGAGCCTATGCAATAGATCATAATACGCGTGATAGCAGTCTCAATAAAATATCTAGATGAATTGATGAGTGTTTCAGAATATTTTAAACCCCAATACAGTTTATTTGTAAAACAGAACATTTTAAAACCAATACATTTTATTTCTAAAATACAACACTTTGAACCCAATACATTTTATTTGTAAACAATAAAATTGATATAATATTTTTGCGGAATTTCAGATAAATTCTTACTTATTGCAGCATTTTAAACTAAAGTTTGTTATTGTAAAATATTATGTGGTGTCCTATTATAATAATCCATATTATTTGACTATTATGACACCTTATTTTAAATTTCTAAATTATAACACCATACATTTTTCTTTAATGCACAATAACAATAGTTTATCATATTAAGAATTACACTTCTTACACAATTCCCGAACTCTGACAATTCCAAGGCGCGGCATAACATAAACCGCATTTATCCCTAAGAGGGGTGCACGATAAAAACACCCCCCGCATCCTTATCCTTGCATATTGCTACACTGCAGCGATGCAGAGAAAAACGTTCGGCTCTAAAAGCTGAATCAAACTGAGTTGCAGGAAAGCGGCCCCTGCAGATACAACATAAGGCGATCATATGGAAAAACTGTTGGATTCTCGAGATCACAGCAAAAACAGGTATGCTTGAAATAAAGGCATATAGGATCTAAGAAAAGAATATAGAATAGGAACCCTATGGGCAATTTAAAGAGAAAAAAGTTTGAAAGAAACATGTGTAAGTTCGTGAAGATAGGAAGTACTATGAAACGATATATTGATTCAGGGGAGCGTATTAAGGGGGCGGGGGGTGGAAGGGGCCGGCTTCCACTTAAACTCAGGGGTGATAGATTTACTAGTACTTTGTAGGGGATGAGAAATAATAGAATTACATCCAGGATTAAAGGGATGAAGGGAGTGTACAGTTTTGGCTTTATATAATAAATGTGTTTTAGTGGTTACATGTGATTTAAAACGATTTACTTAGTAGTGCAATAGCAATAATGTAAACATAATAGAGGAATTTGCATGTAAAGGAATTTTGAATTTTTGTGTTCATTAGAGTTATGAAACAATTAGCATCTAACTTTGATGTAACTAATTGATAGGTAAGGTAATGTATTATTCTAATTTTATTATATGAAATAATTGATACTTTTTTATTTCGAATTAATTATACCAAAAAACCTGCGATGTTATGAGTCGCTTTAAATATTCATTTCTAACTCTAATTTAGGCCCAAGCTAAAGTCTAAACATAATCATAGATTATCCAATGCAAAAAAGAAGTTACATGTTGAAGATCATAAAAAATAAGAAAGACAGAGTCTATATGTAATTACAAGTATAGCATAATATGTGATTGAGTTATTATATGCTGCATAGCATTTATATCATATGCGATCATTGGTATACAGCTAATAATGATTGCATAATAAAAAATTCAACAAAGTTTTGATTTCGCTCCAGTTTTTGACAATAATAAATCAGCTGCTTCCACAGCTATGGAAGCTATGAATGACATCAGTAGTTCCATAAGGCTACAGGCTACAGCAGCAATGGATAGAGCAGCTACTGCAGCAATAGGCTAAAGACTCCATCTAGGAAAAACTAGAACAGCTAAGCTACAGTAGCTATGGATAAAGTAGTTACTGCAGCAAGGGAAACAGGCTACAAAAGCCATGGAAAAAGCAACTACTGCAGCAATATTAAGCAACTAGGACAGCTAGGCTGCAATAGCCATGTAGATAAAGCAGCTACATAACAGAAAGCAACTACACAGCTGGGCTACACCAGCCATGAATAAAACTGCTGCTTCAGTAGTAAAACCATCAACTGGAACAGCTAGGCTATAGCAGCCATGATTAGAGCAGCTGCCTCAGCAGTAGCGCCCCAGCAATTGCACCAAGAAGTTAGTAACAGGCTTGGAAGCTCAACTGTTTTAGATTCTTAACATTGCCACAATAATAAGTTGAGAATGTTAAAAGTTACTTTGAAGGTTATATAGATGATAGCATCGATCTCACAACATGATGTCCAGTATAGAATTCGGTCATTGATATAAACAGAGAGAGTAATAATCTGATGAATTTACGGTATGGGTTTAAATACTAGAATATAGTTTGTAATGCTTTGACTTAAGGACTCGTAGACAAAATTCCTTGTTGAAAAGATAAGATATTTGAATGGAGTTTAAACTTCAACTGTTGTATAGAATTCTTACAGATTAATGAAAAGAATAGCTAGCAAAAAAGAAGGACGTTTGAAAAATTATCAGTGACAAAAATCCAATAAATATCAAAATTCAAACAGTGTCTTTCACAAGGAAACTATTTTTTTTCACAAAACATTATGATATTTAATAATGAAAGGGAGCATTATAAAAGTATTATTTTCCACAAGACGTTAATCAAAGGAACTTTTATTTGAAATAAAGCTCCATTTTCTTATAATATATAGTAACTAAAATTGCAATATTACGAAGTATTATTATGGATTACTCAGCTCATACACAAATGATTATTGAGCACTTTCAAACTTCCATTAACACTTCTATTTTTTTGCAGATTTTCCATATGAATAACTAACAGCCGTCATCTCTCCAGCTTACCACTTCGTCCCGCAAATCACTCCCTAAATAAAACCACCACTTCCTTAACACTCACAATGGACAGTCTACAAGTAGCCGCTGCTGTAATCGTCGTCTTCGTTCTCGCTCTCGCCATTGAGATCCTTTTTGCCTGCTGTCGCGTCTACGCCTGGCTACGTCGCGCCTTCTCCGACCCCACCCTCGTCCCTCCAGGGCGCTACCGTCGAGGCAGCGTCTCCCACAACTGGTCAGACGCCGAGCTCCTCCAAAACTCCGTGTTCACTCCGACCCCCGCTGTACCCCCTAATCGTCTCCACAGTCCAGATGACGAGCTACTCGACTCAGCACGAGACAGAACTCGTAAATTATCCTCGCGTCAAGATGAAGGATTATCACCGGAGGATGCCGCGAGGGAATACCGTAGAGAAAGAAGAAGATCCTCGAGCGTCCGACCAAACCGGATGCTCTTTTCGAATGACTTTACAAAATCACTGACTCAAGACTGGCAGAGTGGACATTTCGCTTGCGGAAACTGCGCGATAAGTCTCACGGGACAACGCTATATACTTCACGATGAAAGACCGTACTGTAAAAAATGCTACGAGTCGTTATTCGCAAATGAATGCGATAAATGTAAGACAAAGATAACGTGCGATTTTCGCGATTTGTCGTATAAGGATAAGCATTGGCACGATAAATGCTTTGCTTGTTCGACCTGCGGGGCCTCTCTTACAGAGGCCCCGTTTGCTTATAAAAACGATAGACTACATTGCGCGACTTGTTATGAAAATAATTTCGCGCCAAGATGTACTTTATGTGGTGCTATTTTTCGTGCTGGGATGAAGAAATATGAACATAGAGGTCGCCAGTGGCATGCGGAGTGCTTCTGTTGTAAGGTATGTCAGAAGCAAATTGGGACTTCGAGTTTTATACCGCGAGGGGAGGAAGTGGTGTGTGTACCGTGCTATGAAAAACAGGTTCGTAATTTTGTTGTTACTTTAATAATAAGTAATACTTTGATAATAGTTATTTTTTAGCATATAAAAAAATCAGGAGTTTTTAATTGTTTGATATAACATAATTGGACACTGGTACACTAACTACACTTGTAGTTTATATTAGTAATTGTCACTAATACCTCTATTACCATATTGGATTAAATTAAACCTAAACTGCTAATTGCTATTATATCAAATCATTACAATCTTTAGTCTCTACTTAAAAGAATTACAATTTCGGTCATTCTTCTGAGAATTACCAAAATTAGTTAAATCTTTTTGCACTATCCGACGTTTAACAACCGATTAAATATTATTTACAGTATAGCCAGCAGTGCACTAAATGCGGAGGACCCATATCAAAATCCGGCGTCATGTATTCCGGTCGTCCTTGGCATCGCGAATGCTTCCAATGCACCCACTGCCACACTCAAATCGGTAGAGACAAATTCACAACCGTACGGGATGCTCCCTACTGCGTCCTCTGCTACGGCTTCCTGTTTGCAAAAAAATGTTATGCGTGCGCCAAGCCAATAACGGGCATCGAGGACTCCAAGTTCATAGCGTTTGACTCGCGTCAATGGCATGCCGCTTGTTTCGCTTGCGTTAAATGCGAGACGAAGTTAGTTGGACGGGGATTTTTAACAGACGGAGACGATGTAATGTGTCCCGATTGTTGTAGAGAGGATTAAGATTTACATGATGTAAAAATGTAGAATGATGCCAAACAATGAGCTCAAAAAAGCAAGAATACGAATTTCGATTATGGTACGAATTGGAATCTAAGAATAAGTGGTTATGATTCGAATCTTAGACAAAGATGGTAAGTGGGTATGATTCGATACAGGAAATAGATTAAACATCTACGAATTTGAGTTAGGAGATTGAGAGTGCAAGATAGGATAGTGCACAGAGTCGATAGCAATAGGATAAATTAATGTTTTGAAGCGATCTCAGAAGAAAAAACTTTCGATGAACGATTATGGAATTGCGTGTAAATCAATGCTCAGTGTGACTGAAGCTTCAACGTAGTAGATAGTTTGGATTTAGAAGTAAAATTATATCAACAGAGATTGTGGTCTAAAGAAGGGGCGCAAAAACACATATCAAACAACGAATGAAAGTGGATACCATTTGTAAATATATCAACGAATTGTAGTACAGTAAATACTGTCCTCAAAGCAAGATAAATATTATTAATATTTATTAGAGGATGGCAAATTGCATAATCTGCGGCATCTCGTTAAAGTAGGAAATAATGCAACTGCCATTCCAATCTAAGGTGGATTGGAATTGGATAAATTGGAAAGGTTACATATTATGATACATTACTGCTCAATTGAATCAGATGAATTTCTAGCAGTTTTCAATTTCAGCAACAGTTCGAAATTTTGACAACAGTTGTCAAAATTGAATTAGCATACGTCGAAAAATAAATTGTATAATGACAATAAAAATATTGTCTATCACTCCATGTTACGTAACAACTTTGTTACTTCTATTTTAAATTCACCAATTATATTAAACTGCTAGTTAACATTGTCAAAATAAATAAAAAATGTATCTATTCAGATTTTAAATATTATTATTTTGTATGGGCCATTTTTCGATAGTATTCTCAAATATTGTAATTTCATTAATGTTAAAGTTTGTAATTATACTTCAATTTAATAAATGAAATGCCATGTAAATAGATATTATGAACATTTTTGATCATTTTAATGAACGTAAAATGTAAAGTAAACAATACTGAATTTCAATCTTAGATAGCCCTAATAATGAAATTATTAAAGTAATATTATATTGAAGTTGTTATTTTATAAATGTTCTTATGGTGTCTATAGAATGTGTTCAAATTTTACAACTTTCAGAATATGACATCTTTACTATATACATTTTTCTATGTACAGCATTTCGTTTCGCATAAATGGTCGATTCTAGGGAGTCTACATATGTACATATTCTATACATATGTACAGATTCTATACATACATACAGATTTTATACATACGTACAGATTCAATACATATTGTACAGATTCTATGCATATGTACAGATTCTATACATATGTACAGATTCTAAACATAAGTACAGATACTATACGTGCGTACAGATTCTATACATATGTAAAGATTTTATGCATATGTACAGATTCTATACATATGTACAAATTTCTTAAAATTTATTTAAATCACAAAATGCATCAACGTGTTAGCATCATAACGTTATTATAATCAGATGACATTGTGGCCAAATGAAATAGCTGCAATAACCGCGCCTTGCACATTTTAACCAGAATCTGAGATAAAATTAGTTTTTTATTTAAACGGGCTCCCCTGGAATCAACCATTAATCTAGTATTTGTACTACTAATATTCTTATTAGATATTGATTTGCTTTTATTTTTTTTCATACTGGTTGTAGTGATAGATATTTGCTGTGGCCGTAGTATACATTAGGCAATTAATTGACTTGAAGTTTAACAGCCTTTTAGTACAAGTAGATAAATGACACCTTTTCATGCAAAATGGATCTACATACAACAATAAACATTGAAAATTGATAATATTTATCTAAGTAAAGTTCAGTAATTTGAATTTAACAACAATTCTAAGAATATTTTCGTTTAATTTTTTGCCAACTAACAGAATGCAATAGATTTATATGAAATTCAATCAAGATCTTTAAACATCGCATCGTACAAATGACTATTGTGTCTAATTAAGTGCTTTGATAAATCTTGATGTTGATATTTTTCCGCTTTTTGTAAAAAGATTTCGATTGTTACTGAATTAAAAAGAACGCAATAGAGACTTCTAGTTTTTTTTTTAACATTAATTGAGAAAAAAATTCTGCGACAATTTATCTGCAGACTTTTGATCTACGATACTATATGTACAGACATTTGGTCTACCAACAATTGATCTAGCCATACTAACCCTAACTAAAACCATAGTCCTAACCCTAATCTTAATCATAACCCTAGCCTATAGCCTAACATTAATCCTAACCTTAGCTTCAACCCTAACCATATATATATATATATATATGGTTAAACATACATACCGAAATAAAACTAACAAATTTATAAAACATACAAAATTAAACTAACATATTTATAAAACATACAAAATTAAACTAACACATTTATAAAACATACCCCGGTTAGATCACTCAATGCTGAAAGTGAAGCGTCGATTATTTCTTCCGACTGAAAATCTATCGTTAGTCCGCGAGACAAAAACTGAGAAACCAATATGGCCGCCGCAGCCTACAGAGCAAATAACAACAATTTACCCTACTACATAAATGGTGAAGTGGTAAAGCATAGGACAAGGAACCGAGTGATCTGGATTCGAATTTTGAAATCACCATTCATCATATTGATTTCAGAGAGAGACATCGATTACAATCAATCACTTAATCAATCAATAAATCAATATGCAACGCGGCAAAATGGTAAGAGCGTTGGATTGGAGTCAAAATTCATAGATTTGAGGCTCAAGAAATAAACAAACGTAGAAATAAATTAAAGATAAACAAGCATACAATCAAGAATTAATGAAATTATAATAAAATTATTTCAAATGACTTAAAACTTACGATATGATTTGGAAATTGAGATTCTACGTATAAACTGACGAATAGAGAACTAGAATCTCCTATTCTAAAAAAAAAAAAATCAAATTAATTAAATGAAATCAAGTTAAGTTTTCTAATACAAATGCAACGAGAAATAACAGAAATGTATCAAACAAGAAATACACTAAAATCATGCGATAATTATAATGATAATAATTATAATGAGGATAATGATAATAATGATGATGATGATAATGATGATGAAACTAATGATAACAATAATGATAATAAACTCACAGTGTAGGTATAGAATTCGTCTGCATAATAAGCACAGTCAGCAGAAGCAAAACTAACTCTAGTATTTCATTCAAATCAGTTTCCTCTATGTCATTCTAAATTGCAAATTCAACAATTACATAAATTTATTAATCTATTTCTATACTTAATTAAATTATCTTAATTTATATCATTCGCTTGAGCTTTGTTGTTCCCGCTACTATCAATATCTATCTTATTAAGGCTTCTTAGAGAAGTGGTTAGAGCGCTGGACTCGAATGCGACGGGTCCAGGTTCGAATCCCGGATAGCTCAGTATTGCTCTAACTCGCTGCACCCTTTAGTAAGACGCTTAAATCGACAGCTACGTCTGAGATATTGTTTATATAATACGATAATCCAGACGTTAAACTTAACCTTAAAAGTCGAAGAACAAATATAAAATTTGAGAATAAAAATAGAAACGAAACTTTCACTCGCATTGTTTTGAAGTAATGAAAGAATATTTCGTAAAAACATTGAATCGTCGATTAAGAGTCTACAGAGTATAACATTCTGTTGACAACAGGCATATAAGATCTACAAACGCGTAAAACATAATAAAATATATAATTAGAATATATTAAAATATAATAATTAGACTTAACGATGCAATTAATAATATTTAACTAATTAATTAATCAAGTTAATTATAACAAAACCAACTAATGAACAAATTGCGGAAATGTAATTAATTATAACCTAATTGACTATAAATACTTTGAAATAATTTTTACATACTATTAATACATTTAAAATACTATTAAAACATTGAATATATTCTAAATAATTTTAAACACTTTTAATATGCTTGAATACATCCAAACATACTGTAAATACTTTTAGCATAATATTAATACATATAAAAAACTCTAGATACTTTTAAATACTTCTAATAACATACTATTAATACATTTTACATACTACTAATAAATTTTACATGTATTCTAGAATACTTCAGAATACTTTAAAATACTTTAAAATCCTTTAAAATACTTTAAAATACCTTTAATACATTTAATATACTTTAAATACCTTCAAGTAGATATAAAACACTTTCAAATACTTCTAAGTACTTCTAACTACTTTCTAAATACTTGTATTTAAATACATACTTTTAATACAGCGCTGCATGTTATAGGATAAGCCACCAAACTTAATAAATCACGTCTAACTAGCGCCATCTGTCTATCAACAATAACGTCACCAATTGCATCAACGATAGCATGTCTACCGCTCGATTTCATTGGCTGCTGGCCGAGGTAGGAGGAGTCAGCTTCTTCGTGGACCAATAGGAAGAGAGAGTTGAGACTCAGCTCTATGATTTGATCCATTCTTTGTTGAAGTTGGGTCGAACCTACATTTTTTAGTAATTTGGGTTAATATTTTTATTAGGGTTAGGGTTCATTATTTTTATTAGGGTTAAGGTTAATGTCTTTTATTAGGGTTAGGGTCAATGCTTTTTTTACTAGGGTTAGG
Organism: Oconnorella tubifera; assembly: GCA_034700105.1. Classification (NCBI taxonomy): domain Eukaryota; kingdom Metazoa; phylum Annelida; class Clitellata; order Enchytraeida; family Enchytraeidae; genus Oconnorella; species Oconnorella tubifera. Next base: position 2,353 of record JAQIXG010005455.1, on the reverse strand, counting down.
GTTAATATTTTTAATTAGGATTAGGGTTAATTCTTTTTATTAAGATTAAGGTTAGGGGATAACCAAATTACACTAGAACAATGTTCGGTACTGATAATAAATAAATAAAAATCTATTAATAAAACAGAAATAAATAATATAGAAATAAATAAAAAATATATAAATAAATAATAATACATACATAAATAATATAGAAATAACTAAAATATAAATAAAATATAAATAATATATAAATAAATAAAAAACAAATAAAACTTTGCAGTACCTTCGATAGCTTTAAGTTTCTGCTCATCAATCACGCAGCACATAAGGACCGCCTCTAGGGCGGGTCTAAGTGAAGCCACACACACAAAAAAATCTCGGCTAGATTCCTGATTGACGTTTTTAACCGAATGACAAAGAAATCGTACGCACTGAAAATAAATCAAAAACGGTGAAGCGGTTAGAATGAGAGAATCGATAAGAAAAGGTCTTGTGTTCGAGTCCTGGTGAAAATTTTTGGTTTACTAGCTGCACCCTTTAGTAAGAGCGTTAATTTAATAGAGGTTGCTTTGGTAGGGTGACAATTGAACCAAAAACAAATTGGCCAGATGAATATTAACCCAAATTGATTGTAAATATATATACAACTGGGTCAATTTTTTTTATTATTAAAAAAAAATTTATTATTTTAAATTCAACTGTTCAAAACATAGTAAAAGTATTTAATATTATTAAATGGCATTAAATAGTATTTAAGCAATATATAATATTCAAAACAACAAACAATAGATACAATTAAATCAATAAATTATTGAAAATTCTATATATATTTAATATAATCAACATATTTATATAAATACAGAATGTTAATAGTTTGAAAGAATATTTCAAACAAATATTTAATTGATAGAAAAGTTCCAAAATTAAAAATTAAAATTAGCTATTAAAAGTAAAGACTAACCTTAAAAAAAGTTAAAAAAAATTAAGTTTAACTTGACTAAAACTGAAGTTATTAAATTTAACCGAAATTACTAAAATTAACCAGTTATTAATAATAAGTCGTAATAACTTTATACCGCTAAGCTCTGTTCACGTAATCGTAAATCTGCATCGAATCTGAGATTAACCAGTTGAGGCAACAAAGCGAATAACTTTAATCCAGATTGAAATATTGAAGGCAACCTAAAAAATACACAAAAAAAATTATACGATCAAAATTTCCGTATAAAATTTTTAACATTGCACATTTTCAAATCAAAGCAATCCTTACCGATTATTAATCAGGAATTATAAACAATGCGGGCTAGTCAGCCAATCAGAAAGACCCTAGTCAGCCAATCAGAAAAACCCATATAGATTATTAATAAGCAATACTAAATAACGGAGTTAGGATTAGATTGACTACGAGAATATTAAAATTACGCTTTATACGATTATATAAACCGATTTAGGGTTAAGGTTATATCAGAGTTGATATCAGAGATAGATAAGATTTACGATTAGGATTCGAGTTAATATCAGAGTTACATAAGATAAAATAATTTAGGGTTAGGGTTAGATTTACTAAGACAATATTAGATACTATAAAACGATTTAGGGTTAGGGTTAGAGTAAATATCAGAGTTATACAAGATTATACAAAACAATTTAGGGTTAGGATTAGAGTTAATATCAGATTTAGACATAATAACCCAAACAACTTAAGATTAGGGTTAGGTTTTGGGTTTAAATTATTAAAACTAAAACTAACCATTTAGATTGCAATTCAGCGTGAATAGACTGAGTTGCGGCAAAATAAACGTATAAAGTACGCAGTAAACTTAGCAGTATTTCCTTGCACCAGACTTGCTAAAAACGGAATATTTTCATATCTTCACGTCCCTTAACGTCACATCGGCACAAATTTGCGTTTATATAATGACACGTTATTAACTGCAGATGAATTTAGGATGCAGCAAGTTAGAGAAATACTGAGCTATCCGGGATTTGAACCTGGACCTGTCGCATCCGAGTTCAGCGCTTTAACCACTTCTCTAACGAGCCTTGAATTTCATATTAATTAAATAATACAAAATGAGTGTTAGTAAAAATACTAACTTGTTTGACGAGAGCTTTATTTAATATATCTTCAATGAGTTGAAGCAGATACTGAGGCAAGTTTATGCTTTGAGTAAAACTAAAAAGAGTGTCTGAGTCACTGAAAGAAAGATGATCGATATTATAACGTCACATCAGCACAAAAGGCTAGAGACTGTCTGGTAGTCAGTCGGTCGGATAGTTGGTAGATCGATCGATCGGTCGGTCGGTCGGTCGGTCGGTCGGTCAGTCAGTCAGTCAGTCAGTCAGTCAGTCAGTCAGTCAGTCAGTCAGT
>JAQIXG010005454.1:0-11432 GCA_034700105.1 Oconnorella tubifera | reverse complement strand
GACGAGGTTGAATCTCCGAACAGCAAATACATCATAGAAATACTACTATTATAGCATTATAATCTTGTAAGTCTCAATAATGATATTAATATAATAATAAAACATTTATTTATGTAACATTATAAGATTGTGAATAAGGAATGAGAACAACAAAAGAAAACAAAAACCTGATCGGCCATTTCTCGTCGAATCCTATCTCGTTCTAAGGCCAACATTTCTTGATCCTGCAACTCCTTGGCGATTAGTGCATCGGGGTCAGGACCCTCGTCACGTGACCTAGGACTCCTGCTTGATGACGTCATTCTTGTTCTTTCTTCCTCTTCAATGCGCCTCGCTACTTCCGCATCATTATCTAATCTAGAAATTAATTAATTATTACTGTAAAAATTATAAACACTGTTGGGCGACACGCATTACTGGTGCATTGAATTTATGTTTCAATTAAAAAGTACAGAGACTTTGTAATTTTAAATAATGCATTTAAAATTAAAAAGTTTCTAAAATCTACAAAAAACCTGGATAAATCACTGAGATTTCGACAAATTGGTAATAAAAAGGTAGCAAACACAAATAAGTTAAAAAAATTTATCCCATCCTTGACAAAAAATTCCACTTTCGGCTTAAGTAGAAATTACTTTAAGTTAAGTAGAACATAATTTTCGCCTTATGTAAACATTCATTGTTTGTGTTAAACTATTATATTGATGTACCAAAGATTTTTTAAAAATAAACATCTAAACAAGCACAAGACAAAGGTAAGAAAACAAAAGTCTTTACTAACATCTTTTTCTGTCTTTCTAGAAACTCCATGCGTTCTATTTGCAGTCTCTCTTCCTCTGCGCTTTGTGTCAGACGAGCCAGTGGCGCATCAACGCGCGCAGTTCGACCTTGAACTCTATTCCAATCGTACTTCAATGCAACTGTAACAAATATTGAACTCATATAGATCTGGCGCACTAGTCATTTCAGTGATCCACAAACAGAATATTTAACATATGTAGAGCTAGAAAACTATAGTCAGTGACACTGAGAAAATAGATATGTATGTCATGCAGATCTATAATCATAATAATCAATTTTTTATATTTGTAAACAACTCCGTGGGTAATACATGTACAATAATTGCAATTATGTCTGTTTGACTGAAATAAACAGCAAATACCACATAAAAGATACTGTTTTCTTGTTCAACCACCAGTAGCTTCAATAGAACAAAAAAGTCAGCACCTAAGATAGATCTTTATCACTTAGTCGATATATGAATTTTCACATTTTGTCTTGAATTTATGTTCTTGTATAGACAAACGATTACAGAGTTTATAATAAGGTTAAGAACTGCTAATAAGATCAGTGCGTACATTCTCCATCTTGCAGTCGATGAGCTAAACCCTCATCACCGTGGAGTAGAAACTGACGACAAACTGAAAATAAAATGAAACAAATCAGCTTTGACTTATTTGCAATGACTGAATGCTGATGCAATATCATTGCATCACTCCCTGTCACATAATTATGTAGCATTTTTTATGCGATGCGATGTTAAGAAAGATACAACAAATTCAGCTTTGGAGATTTAATTGTAAATATTTTGTTTTAATCAAAAAATAAATAAGAATAAGGAAAAAGGCTGTTGAGACCTTCTCCTACTTTTCCCGGTTCTACTTGTATCTCACTCCCCGGGTCTCCTGCCCCACAGGCCCCGTCCAACTCCACTCCCGTCTTCCTCAGCGTTGTCCCGGTGGCCATTAAAGTCTACACAACATGCAGAATATTATTATTTTTATCGTTTAGTACTATAGTATACACAGTCCTTACTGCAAGGCGTATGAGATTTAAGTCAAAGAATAGAACTGAACATGATACTACTATGTAACGTATATGTGCAAAAATTGCAATTATCGTAAGTTAAAAAGTTTTAAAATCAGGACTTTAAACTGTAGGCCTACCTCTCAAGTTCCTACAGATCCTATAGAGTAAATCCAATCAAAATATAGCAGAGTCAAAATATGGACTTAAATTTCAGATCGTAGATCCTTTACAGCTTGTTATATGATTATATACTGTATGTGCCTAAGTCTCCATTAGCCCCTAATAGCAAATAATCTAACTAGGCCCATATAATCATTTTAAAACCTTAGTGAAATTATTAGATATATAATATTCAATAATTTCTCCAACCTTGATCTGAGATGTGCTCGTCTAAAATTATCCTGTAAGCTTAGGCCTATATCATCATTTATTCTAAAATATCTAGTACAATAGATTAAATATTAATAATATGTAGTAAAAAAGCTTTCAGATAACAGGACTATAATCAATATTTGAACTCTTTTCTTACATAATAACGTGTCACAAGTCTATATTAAAACCTAGATATTTTTATAATAAAACTACGCTACGCAGACTTTTTTTACCGTGTGGTCACGATTCTTTATGCGTAGCACGGTATCAAAAACATTGGCGTCGACCACATTTCAAAATTCTGTGATTAATTTGAGCTCGTGACAAAATTTAATACGTGGATATAGCTGGAGCACTTGTCTCCATTTGTAGTAGAAATTTTCCCTTTAATATATAATTTTAAATTAAAATTGAATTGGATTATATTCTAAAAATTACTTGGCTCAACTTTTTATAGGTTCTTTTAACTTTTGCTGTTTCCATAATATTATATCAATTCATTGAATAACTAGCGTGACTATGAATTTTGATAATAGATGATATATTGATTGTAAATGATTTAAGTTCTGGATTCTGCAAAGTAATAAATTAATGTCTGGATTCTAATTTCTAGTAACACTCCATATCTTCGTAATGACGCGATAAAGGCATCACCACTAAGTTTACTCAGTTAATAATTTTAATGTTTTGCAAAGTTTTGCACCGGTTTAAATAGAATCTTTTAATTCTATTTAAACCGGTAGAGATTTTTCAGGAGACGGTTTTATTTTGGGAGGGTATTTGTCCTACTGTAGTTTAATATTCGAGTTATTTTAGGGTATATTTTGTTATGTTTTGAAGATTTTGACCCTCCCTAAAAACGCTACGCTGAAAATAATTTGCATCTTTTTGCAAGTGCAAAAAATTATCACAAAAAATTAAAGATCCGTCCCCTTTTAGTCGTTACAATATGTATCTGGATCCGTCATTGTAATGAGAGATGTATGAAAGTCTTTATTTTAAAATGATACACTGTTATAATACTATATGAATGTTGTCTGTGTAACGGAGAGAGGAGCGTTATGCTCCCGGCAATCATTCAGTCCGATGGTTATATTTTCATGATATCAGCCGTTCTTTTGAGAGATTATTCATCACACACTGTATATGGGCGAATCTAGACCTTCATCTAGGGGAATGGAGGAGTGGGGAATTACTCTCTTTTTTGTAAATTGCGTTACGGTATACTTGTAAACTTATATAAAAAAATGAATTCTTGAAGTGTGGCTTATGGATCTGACGATAAAAATAGAAAGTTTACAAAACCATTATAACCGTTTTTCCATTGGACGACAAATATTTATGGGAAAAACATTAATATTATCTGGAAAAATAATTTGTAATTTGTGGATAATTTATTTTGAACTTTCTAGTATAGATGTTTTTAAATACACTCACAGCATTCAGTGTTCAGAGCTGTTTTTTAAAGACCGACTCTGTAGATCCAAATCCACATTTTATTCTCTCAGTATTTTCTAATCTTCGATCGAACTAAAGGATCTGGCGATTGTGAATAAAATTATGAAATTGCCTCCGCATATATTCTTACAAATCAAATATATTTATTATTTCAGGGAGGCCGATTGCCCCTTATTTCTCCCTTCTCCTAGGATCCGCCCTGGGCCCTGGGTCTTCACGTAGCACCTCTCAGCGCTGAATATCATTTGCTCTGCGCAGCTGCGTGCTGCACTGGAGAGTTTATTTTTCTGTTATAAAAAATAATAATAATTTTTAGGTAATGCGCAAATCACGCAAAACCTATTATGATATATCATGAGTCATAATTGTTAGTCTAGGTACAAACATTCACTGTAGCGTGACGATCTAAGTAACGCATGACCGAGTTATGGGAATGACTATCATTGACTATAATACAGTAGAAGTTGTAGATTTAATCAGATTAAATTACCCCAGAGTGGCTGAAAGTAATAATAATGTTTTAACGAAGTCTTTCTAGACTTTGTTAAAACAGGCGACGATACAAATTAGCTGCTTAAAGTTCATCCCTCCTCGCCAGTTGCACTTCCAGGAGTGCAACTAAATAATCATCATTATTACAGAAACTATTTAGCGATTATTTAAAACATTAATATTTTTAGATATTCATTCATGTTTTAAGACTAAAAAGAAGCATTCTATAAATTTTATAAAAAATCCTCGCCGAAGAAACTCACGTTTATCAATACATGCGCAGCTGATATTAAAAATTGAATTGAAAATTTATTATAGGTATATTTAAATTTGATATTTATAATTTTGTTCTTCTTTCAAAAAGAGCGTTCTGGAGTTAATGAAATAGGATTAAAAGTATAATAGAGAGCCTTGCAAAAATAAATACGCAACAGAATCAAGAAAAAAATCTTAAAACCAGAGAATTTAAACAAGAAATACTCTCATCAAAATGCCTTATAACATATTAATATCGTGACAAAGATTATAAATGCTTCGTTTATTATTGAAACATAACAATTAACAAATATTTAACAATTTAAAAAATTTCAATAGAATGTCATCAATATTCAACTAATAATCTATCAATTGAATGCAAAACAATATCTAGCAACAAAATATTTATTTAATGCCATTAAAAATAAATGAGGTATATTAACTACATTGAAAAGCACAACTACTGTAGCATGTGTTCTAAAGTAAACAATTTTTATTTTACTGTTCTTTTACTATCACAATAACGGTATATATTAACAACATTAAACCGCAATTGTTCAGATGTCATCTAAAAATGCAGAAATACTGTTTATTTGATTTGATACAAGATTAAAATACTCAGCAAGTTGTTTATGGTGATAGCTAGCTACATCATTGAAAGAGATATTTAACTGAACATTTAGGAATTAACATCATTTCTAATCGTTTTTGTAATCAACATCATCTCATTGCAGTAAAAACACCCGTAAAATACAACTTGAACAAATTTCAATTTATTGAAATCTCAGCCTTTAAGCCAAATGAGATTGTTCATATAATATACATTTACTGGATATGTACATACATATAATATTTAATATCGGAAATGTTTCACTTCAATAATCAGTATCACGAACACAACTACATTATACGTTTATCAAGTATGATGTCTCAGAACAAGTTTTAAGTTATAATCTGCAGTTATTATATGTTTCTCGCAAAACTCTGTACAAAAAATTCATTCAAACTTTAGGAATACATTTTTCAGTATGCTTACATGTTCAGTTTCATACCATTAGGTACCTGTAATGACTACCTCTGCGTTTCAATTTATGACCGTCCATCAAGAGCAATAATATATAGGCCAACATTAGAGAAGAATATATGGTACTGTAAATCATGAGAAGGGCATGTTTGAAAGATGGTAAATATAAAAACTTACATAAACAAGATTGGATTGTTGTCTGATACAGCAATTTTCACTTAACAGCTTGACAAACTCATGTTATAAGATAATTGAAAATAATATGCAATTGCGCAAGATCATCCTCCGCATTAAATTTGATCAGACCTTTTCATATCTTAATATCATATCTCTGTATCATATCAAATTGCTATCATTTCAAGCGAACTCTGTCATGCAGACGACAAAGCATCTCGAAAAAAAATTTGCAATCAATGCGAATTACGCAACATTATGCATTTTCACATTGTTGCAAATTTTTTCTATTAAAGAAAGAATGTATGGTCACCCTAGTTTCCGGTAAGTTTATTTAATCTTCTCACATAAGGGAGCATCCGCAGCAACATTTCTGTGGGTAGTCTGGCGCGTGGACGAGATGCTCATTGCCATAAACCCAGAACCTTCCTTTGATGCTTTTCCAGGCGAATGAACACTCAGACACAGGTACAGTGCGCAGACGTTGTCGCTGAAAAATATATTGATAATATAATTACAATTACACTTCAATTATAATTAACAGTTTGTTATAACTTAACAGTTTTGTTATAACTTAACAGTTTTGTTTTCACTCTATTGAGTGAAAACAATTCTTAACAGTTTTGTTATCATTCAACACTTCTCTTATAACTTAACACTTTGTTATCAGTTAACATTTATCTTATCAATTAACACTTTGTTATCATGTAACACCTTGTTATCACTCAACACTTTGTTATTACTTAACACATGTTAGCACTTAACACTTTTGTTATCACTCAACACTTCTCTTATCACTCAACACTTCTCTTATCACTTAACACTTCTCTTATCACTGAACACTTTTGTTATTACTTAACACATCTCTTATCACTTAACACTTTGTTATCACTTGAAACTTCTCTTATCACTCCACATTTTCATTATAAAATTTCAGTCTCCTAAAATGGCATAATGTTAATCAATAAAATTTAATAAATAAATAAATAGTTTGTAATAAAAACTTTTGACTGATATTCAGGAGAGAATTACCTGCATGATGATTCTTGCGTAGTTGAAGCGTGTCAAGTGTTCTTTTAATAAAAGTTCAGACGAGGTACACAACTCTTGTTCAGAATGATTGATTATTGGCCAGACCTAAATAAATTAAAAAAATTAAAATCTAATTTAAATTATATTTGACAAATACTAGAGTTAAGGTGTGATAATGAATTATGGTTTGATAAATAATGATAGTAGTATATGAAATAAATTGTAACTGACTCTTGGCTGCGTCTGTTCAAAAACTTCTTCACCTCCAACAGTCTTAACGAGATGTGTTGGCATATCACTGTGCTCAACAACGTGTTCACTGAAGTTATTTGTGCTGCAATATAAAAACTCTCATATTTATTACATATATGTCATATTTTTATTTATTATGTATAATATTTGTAATATATATCACATGTAATATATTATACAGAGTAGAGCAAAAAAAGCAAGACAGACTCATTAAATCTTATGCAATATGTATCAAATTATGTTTTTGGTTTTTTTAAGGAAAAAGCTCCTATCCTGCAAGCAAACAAAAACTTTCTACATAAAAGAAAAGTTATGCAGTTTATTACATGCAGTTATGCATGTAATAAAAATATCATTGATGAATTAAAATATATATAAAAAGATTAGTATTGAATTAGAATGTCTCACTATTCTATCCGTAAATTGATGAAACATTTGAGATGCTTATAACCCTGACACGTCCGACAAACCAGTCGACCATCCCCACCACAGGAAGGGCATCTAGAAGCAACCAAAAGTAATTAATTACATAAATATTACTGATATTAACTTATATTACTAATGTTACTTACTTATATTACAAATATTATTTTTATTACTTACTGCTTATATTACTTTTGAATGTTATTCTTCTTGTTGTTTTTATGCTTTATTTTAATATTTGACCTGCGTTTATTCTGTTAAATATCAAAATTAATAATAATAATAATGAAATAAATATGTAAAGATGTGTAAGTATTTATGTATATTACATAAATATTTTAACGTTTTTAATTAAAATACATAACTACGTTTAAGTATTTTTGATGTAGTAATGATGTTAAAGTATTAGCATTCTACATAGGGCTATTTAGTATTCAATCATGTAAAATAGATGTTACCTTTTCCTTCCAGTCCCGTGACATTTCCAGCAAGAGTCCACGTGTCTGTGTCCGTGTGCATCAGCTTTCCATAATCTGCCGGATCCGCTGCACGAGATACAACGCTTAAATCCTCGACCAAGACAATTAAAACAACGGATCCATCCATGACAACGACAACCAACACACGGCTGCAACAACAACAACAACAACAATTGAATAATAACTGCAACAATAAGAACATCAAAGAATTATTGATTCAGATTCTTTATATCTACCGCGAAACAATTGCAGTCGATATATTTATTTCTATTCTGTATCAAAAACAGTTTTAAATAATATAAAAAAGAGCAGAAATTGCAAAATAGAAAAAATAAAAAAGGCATCTCTTAGCATTATTTTTAATTAATATTAAGCTGTTACTTATAAATCAGAAATTTCAAAAAATAAAAAGAGAAATGACAAGTTAAGCCATAACTGTGACAGACCGTAACTTCTGCCGTATGGGGAACTTCAACAAGATGAACCTCGTCGTGAAACATTTGAGTTGGATGACAGTGAATGTCCCAGGGTAGAGGGGCTCTCCCATTCATAGGTCCATCGATTGGTTGACCTGAAAATCAACATTATGATCATAATACATAGTGTATAATAATTGTTAACACAATATACACACTTAGATAATGAACATTACTGCACAAGTAAAAAAGCAGTGATTACAAAAGATATTAAAAGATATAGAAAAATGTACAGATAATTTTTTTTTATAGAAAATAAATCAATGTTTCAATTATAATGATGAAGTATATAGTAAGTTACACAATACATATATAATATTTATTGGTTTGATGATTTTAAAGATCTTGGTAAATTGTTCTCAAATAACAGAAATATTCAATTTACTGCTAAATTGTAAGTAGTTTGCTTTTTATGCAATTTCTCTGGAATTTTCTCTTTCTCCTTAGCAACTTTCATTGATTTGAAAGGCCTAGTAATGACATTATTAAAGTGCAACTAATGGCTAAATTTTATGAAAACAATTTCATAGACTTTCAAGTTCAATTCGTGACAAGACCTAAATTATAATCAGTTAAAATTTACTGTAACTTAAATAAGATAAATTAAAATTATAACAGAATTAAATCGTAATATTAATAATAATACAGTATCAGTACCTGTATATGGTACTTTTTCCCATGATGTTGTTCGAGTTTCTGTGTATGTTTCTAGCGTATACTGAAAATAAATTGTATACTGTAAAATTAACAATTTACTGTATAAAAATTAAATTTGCACAAAGTTAAAGAAGTGGTTAGAGCGTTGGATTCGAAACCGATAGGTCCAGGTTCGAATCCCGGTTAACTCACTATTTCTCAAACTAGCTGTACCCTTTAGTAAGGTGCTTAAATTGACAGCTACATCTTCGACATCGTTAATACGGTAATCCAGACGTAAAACGTAACCTTAACCTTGTAACCTTAAAGTCTATAATCATGAATATAGCGATCGGATTAAAAATTTAAGTAAAGGAACCAGAAAATTATCAAATTCCTGGAATGTTTTAATTCTTGTAGGTTCCCAAACACTTTAAAACTTTAATTATTAAACAATGCAGTTATTTTAAAAGAATTGCAACAATATTGGTTTAGATTTTTTTATAAATTTCTGACCACAAAAATTAAAACATTATAAGTTATATTAGAGCTTTCGTTTGCTCTCCAAGGGAAAAGAAAATTTGCTAACTCCAATTCCAAATCCATATAATCATAAGTTCTTATTTACTGTAAAATGTATTCAAGAAGTGGACAAGTTGCTCACATGGAATGCATTGTATGGTAATATTTTAACAATTCTCATGTCTTTCGCCGCAGACTTTCCGTAGCAGCAATGCTGTGCAACGAGTCCCAGCAGTGCGGCTCTTGCTTCAAATTCATTTATATGAGCGCAGCTAAACAAACAACATAAAGAAATAATACTCAAATTTACCATTTTCATTTTACAACTTAGATAAAATATGCTGTATAATAAGGCTTCATTATATTGCTCTTATCATTCTTAAATTCCCAAACTATTATTTAAACTTCCAAATTATCATTTTTATAACTGCATTTTAAGTAATGGCATTACTTTATGTGCAGTGTAAAACAATTTAAAATCATTGTACACCGTAATTAAAAACAAATTGTATAATGGTCATTTTTATACGGTTTTGAACTGACAAATTCTTGTAATTCTTATAAATCAGATATTTTTAATGTTAAATTTAATTTATCGTAATAATCTCTCATCCTCAACTAATTATTTATTCATTTAGCCATTACTTGTTAAATTAACCGTATTATCTACGTCAAATTAAAAATTGTATAGTATCAGCTATTTTAAGTTAAAGCAATTTTAACAAACCCAGAAAATAGTTGTTCATTTGCTGCTACTCTGTCATTGTCTTGACGCGATGGCTCGTCTGAGGGGGGTGGAGGAGGTATGTAAGGGGCTGAACCTGCTAACATTTATAAAAAAAACTCACATAAATATTTTTTTCGGTCGATTAGTATATTGTTTAAAATTTATTTCAAAAATTTCATTGTAGTTTCAATTTCCCTTTGTAAACTCGCTTCTTGGACTAAAGTAGATCTAATTTACTAACTTCTGGCGAATTATTTGAAATAAAATAAGCAACATTAAAGTTGGTCCATTGTTATAACATAATCTGATACAATAAAACTTTAAAACATATTTAATAATTCTATACAATTTGAATTTCAAACAGATTTAATAATCCCATAAAACTAATATTAAAACGGGTTTAGTTGACTCACAGTCTGGATAGTATCCCACGGATTCATATCCAGTGATGCGATGCAGCAGTGTAACATCGATGGGTATCGACTGAGGCTCAGGCCCGGTAAAGTCCTCGGGCATATCGGTCGCCGGTAGGTCCGGTCCGTCGTACATCGGACGATCACCGGGACTTGGCTGCCAGGCTGCCAGGTAGAGAGGAACCATTTGGGATTCTATAACGTTATAATAAAGCAATGTATTCCTTAATTAGAGAGAGTTTGTGGAAGAAATTCATATCCCAGATAATGAGCCAGATTAAGACGGATAGGGATCATCATCATGCATGCTCCTGCGTTTTTTATTTTAGTAGAATACAGAATATATACTTCTTTTCAGATCAAATTCACATTTAATACAACTTCGATGAACCAATCAAGATTAGCTATAGTTTACTGTACGAACGGATTTGAGTCTAAATTTAGAAAGCTACTTTACTTAAAAACAATGAAAAGCAAAATACTGTACACCCGCTGCCTGTCTTTCCGGTCTTTAAAAGCTTAATTCCTACCCTCCCCCCCTCCTTCCCCTAGTCCTTTATTCTCGTATGCCTACTACTGTAACCGCATCGAGCAAACATTGCAATCTCAAAATAAAAGAATAGTAGGACTACTAAAGCAATGCACGATGTATGCAAGCATTGTTTGACGGACGATCTTAGATTGTCTACAAGATAGCGGCGACTCAATATTCACGATCTAGTCCTTTAATCGATTCGCATTTTAGCTGCTTTTGCTCGCTTTCAGTCGCTATATCTGTCTGTTTTCATCATTTTTTAAATATTCTTTCTCTTTATTACTTATCCTAATTATCTCTTGTTATATATTTTTATTCTACGTCTGTCTTGCTCAAGCACTTTTTGTCTTTTT
>JAQIXG010005453.1:0-11433 GCA_034700105.1 Oconnorella tubifera | reverse complement strand
TTAATTTGTACTTTAGCTTAAGGCAAATTAAATTTATAAATCGAATAACAGCATATACTGATAACAGAAACAATAGAATCATGAATCGCTTTGGAATAAAATAAGTACTAAGCAGTGACGTAGGGAAGGGGGGAGGGGTTAGGGGGTTACCACCCCACCCCCATTGGCTTCTAATTTTTTTCAAGAAAGGTGATCCACTTAAATAAGAAAAAAAGAATTGTTAGTAACAATTGTTTTTCTTACTCTATTTTCTTTGCTACGTTATTCCCTTTTTTGTGGTGAAAATTTTTATTCCTTTATTGGAGGTGAAAAATTGTTTTTACCTCCAATGAGGGCGCGGGGGGGGGGTTATAACCACCGCCCCGCCCCCATTGGAGGTGAAAACAATTTTTTTGTCATGTTAAAGATGTGAGTTTAGAAATGAACCACCCCCCCACATCACCTTTGTGACGATGTAGTGAATTTTTGCGTTTTATACCATGTCATGTATTTTGAGACCAAATACTTGCAATTGGAGAACAAAACTGAGTGATAACTTTAAAAAAAATTAGAACCCCCCCCCCTAGTGGATTCCTGGTTACGCCACTGTTAGAAATCTCCCCCTCCCCCCATTCTCTCTCTCTCTCTCTCTCCCTATCTCTCTTCCACTCTCTCCCCCTCCCTATCAATCTGTCAGTATCATCATGTTCATCAAAAATGAACATATCAAATATGAACGTCATGAACTGTGCATCTAGATATTTTATTCTCGTTCAAGATTTACTATCAACAAAGCTGCAACGTATCATTGAAGCAGTTTCTCTATAGCGAGTCGTTGCTTTATATGAAGCCCCGCCTTATTATCCCACTAGCCAATATGAATTCATTACATTTATCGAAACTTAAATATAATAATAAATAATTAGAAGTCTAATTCGATATTAAATTTGATGTTCAATTGATGTATTATGAGTAAAAATCAATAATATGTTTTGACAAAGCCTTCGAACAATGCATGCTCATTTAAAAATGTAACAATTAAGGTTTAATAATTAATAATTAAATATAATATTAAATATTTCGTTAATTAAATCGAATCATGGAACTAGTGCTCTTGATCAACGCAAAGGCTTGTAAAGGGCACTCGGTTAAGTTAAATAAACTCACAGCAAAACTAGAAGTTTTAATTTCTAATTTTAGGTTATAATTGTACGTAAAGCGATTGTAGGAAAACGAATTGTAGCTTTTGACTGTTATGATTGGGGTTAGCTAATAGAATACATTAATTTTATCTGATGGGCGGAGCTTGTTAAATTAGAACCCTAGTTACTGGTATGATTCAGGTTTAATAGAGATAAGGCTAAGTACATGACTGGGTGAAGAATGTTCGATACCTTGCGTCAATTTACACGCAGAACACTTATCAATGCAAGTATGCACGCGCAGACGAATTCAGTTTGATAGCAATGATATTGAACGTGGTAACATAAGCGTAACGCAAGCGGTAACTCAAGCGGTAACTCAAGCGGTAACGCAAGCGGTAACGTATCGTAAAAATGGAATTTTTACAGTATTGACCATACGTACATTTTATTCACTCAAAATACCCCCCCCCCCCTGAAATGACAAGTAGTAAATAATTTATCAAGCATTGGTAATATTCATATAATATCATTGTATTAATAATTTTCTATGAATATTACTTCTAATTTACAAATAATTGAATACGATAAATAGTGGAAGCATTGTAATTGTGTTTTTAATGAAAAGATCATCATTGTGTTTTGAGATTATTTTTCCCCCCTCTCCCCCCCCCCCTCCCCCCCATTCCCCCTGCAAAAAGCTGCAATGATTTCCTGGATTTATGTATTACAGTACTTATTTAAAACTAAAAGACGAATCGGTTGATTATATTTAGAAATCATTTATCTAGTTAAAATATTTGGCAGTATTTTAAATTCTATCATTTCTTTGTCTTGTAATGGAATTTTACTTGGATTGATTATTAATGACTTCAGAAACAGAACTTAAACTGATTTCTTTATACAAGCTATTTTAGCAAGTTATCGTATTTAACTAGCTCCGCCTATTAATTGAACTGTAACCTAAACGCTAGCCCTAAACCTAAATAAATAAAGAATAACTTCATAAAAAATAAATAAATGAATAAAAATAAATTTATTTAAAATCTATCCTACCCAAATGCAAATAAATAAAGAATAACTTTACAAAATAATAAAAAATAAATCAAAATAAGCATATCTAATAATCTAATCTACAGTATATAGAGCTTGAAATAGTACACTGTATCTAACGTACGATATTGGCTATATAATATCAACTTACTGGTAAAAGGTTTCTATATTTGACACAAAATAATTAAAACATTAAAATCAAAATAAAACATTTTAATAAGAATATATCAGAAAAAGAGTGATAGAAACCAGATTAACGTGTACGCTATATTGCCTATAAGGGCGGGGCTTGTTAAACTATCCCTCAATAAAAAAAATCCTTTTCATATAATACACTCTGGTCCAATTCTTTTCAAAGATCTTATTTTCTTTAATTGCTGGACGCTGATTGGTTGAAGGGAACTGATAAATTAGAAGAAGAAAAAGTGCGAGAAAATAGGCCTAGTATGGAAAAATATAAATATTTAGATTAGTCAGTAAGACAAACACTTAAAATAGGCCTAAGGGACTTAGTAGAAAATACTTTCAATCTTGTTTACCAATGTAAATTCAATATACAAATGTAGTCTATTTTTGGGACTGATTACTAAAGGACGCAGCAGTTGTAGCGAAATACTTGAATGGATTTGAATATATTATATAGTATAGGCCTACTCTATATTTTATAAGATCTTTTGTTTCAAAAATTAAAAGATGTTCTTGACCCCCTGACCCTCTGACCCTGTGAGAGAATATGGCAGAGATATGGTTTATTTTAAATTGTTTTTTGTTTATAGTTGTTTATAATATACAATTTCTTACTTATTATAAAAATAACTGTTTATTGTTTCTCTCTATCTTATTTCTTATTCTGTTCTATTTGTAAGATTGTGTTAGGATACGGATTAGGGTTATGATTTGAGCTAGGGTTAGTGCTAGGATTAGGGTTATGATTTGAGCTAGGGTTAGTGCTAGGATTATTAAATGAATTGACGGGTCTGTTTCGTCTTATTCTGTAGCTTAATTTCTTTTTCATATTTTATATTTTGAATTGTCTGTAATATTTCTTTTTTAATATACAGTATATTATGCATTTCTCAGTTATATCATATTTTTATATTATTATATTGTAATAGTAAATTTTCTGAATCGAAATGAACACGGAACACAGCAATATTTATCGATCATTTAATTAAACATAAATAGCTTTAAAAATATAACAAGTTAATATGAAAAACCAGTCAGTATACATCTCTTTATATTACAATATAATAATTATATATTCATTACTAACAACTCCTCCTAAGTTTAATACGATCGGGCGTGAAGGGGGGGAGGGGTCAAAATTTTGTCAGGGGGGCATACACAATCAAAACACCCGATCACTTAATTATAGCATTTCCAGCATATGATTAATTGTAAATTTTCGACAATGCTTAATTATATCTTTTTGACTGGACACAAAAATAAGAGTTTAAAACACCCAAAATATTATAAGGGTTTCAGCCTCTGATCCGCTGCTATTTGTTTATAATTTATTTAATTATATTCAAGTGAGATATTAAACACAGCCCCCCTCTCCCCTCCACCTCTAATTAATTAGTTTTATTCAAAATGATAGCAAATCTTAATAGAGAGAGAAAATAGAAAAAGTTTGAGAGGAAAAGTTTTCATTACATAAGAAGACATTTAGTTTTTCTTTGATTGCTTAATTTCGATTTTCTCTTTTTTCTCTTATCTGCTGAATCAGACATTTGACTCCTAGAAAAGAAATATAATCATCATCTGTCTGTCTGATTATCTGTCTGTCTGTCTATCTGTCTGTCTGCATGCTCGCCCGTCCGTCCCGCCGTCCGTCTGTCTGTTTATCCGTCTATCCGTCAGTTTGTTCATCTATCTAACTGTCTGCCTATCTAACTGTCTGTCTTTTTAATACGTTTACTCAGTTATAAATGTCTGTCTTTCTGTCTGTCTTTCTTTATCTGTCTCCTTGTCTGTACGGCTGTCGGTATGTTTGTCTGTATGTCTATCTGTATGTCTCTCGGTATATCGCTGTATCAATTAGGTGATCAATTGATCCATCCATTCAATCATCCATCCAATGAATCATTCATCCATTCAATCATTCATCCATCACTCCAATCAACCATTTATCCATCTATTCTTTTACTCATCCGTCCTTCGGATGATTGCATCCATGTATCCATCCATCCTTAAATATATTAATTAGAGTAAAATTCAACAAATTATAAACAAATTATTGATAATTACAGTAATTAAGTAAATAATTGAGCATATGCTATATATACCTAATAAGTTTTACAATTTTATAGAAGGCAGCATCAACGTTGACAGACGGGTCTTTAGCGCTTGTTTCTATATATGGAATCTGAAATGAGAAAAAAGATATCTTTTAAGATTATTTATTTATTATAAAACCAAAGAAAAATTTAAAATTTGTTTTAAATTTATTATTATTCAATAAAAACAATATATAAAAGTTAATAAACAGAAAGCTTTTTAAAAGTTTGAACAAGAATGTACAAATAAAAATTTGAGAAAAAAGTCTTGGGAAACTGTCCCAAAAAATTATTATTCAATACTTTATTATTTTAAATTATAATTTATTAAGGCAAGTTGATATTGTATATCAACTCGGATATAGTTAAAAGGAGAGATGAATAAACAGACAAACAGACAGACAGACAGAAAGACAGGCAGACAAACAAACAAACAGACAGCGAGACGGACTAACACACAGATAAACAGACAGATTATACAAATTATATTATTTTTGATGGCAAAAATGATTTCTAATTGAGATTTCAGAGTTTGTAAAGTGTAGCCTGTGTAGACGGTGTAGCCTGGAATTGACTAAGGGGGGAGGGGGCGGGTTTCTCATAAATTTCGAGCGATGACCTTTTTTATACTTTTTGTTATCGCTCAATTTTGGTCTCCCATTGCAAATATTTTGTCTCTAAATACATGTATACAATGCAAAAAATTGCATTGCATCGCCACATGGGGGATTTCACTACTAAACTAACATTTTTAACATTACAAAAAAATTCTTAGGACCTCCAATGGAGGGGAGGCTATAACCCCCGCAGCCCCCCATTGCCTCTAGTCAATGTCAAGTCAAGTTTGTGGCAAATGCTTCAGACCCACCTTTAATTCTTCTGCTAACTGATAACCTTCTTGTATGTTAACTTTTCGATTATAAATCAAATCAACTTTATTGGCGACTAGCAACATTGGATATGATTCTCTGAAATATCAAGAAAAAAATATCGTCTAAATATATAATTGAGATCTATTCTGCTGCTGATCCAGTACCTCACCATATTGGCATAAATCAAACATTAATAATATTTCATTCGTCAGAGTCCACCGCTATATCATTAGATACTAATATACAAAAAAGAAAATAGAAAGTACGCAGCTATCCAGCGAATAATGTAATATTAATATTAAATCTCATTAATATATAATTTTATAAGATATACTTGAATATCCTAAAAACATGAAGGGGAATCACTAGTTTATAGTTTATAAATATAACAGTTTAATGTTTAAAAAGTTTATTGTGTTTAAAAAACTATGAAAAGCACATCAGCATAAATTGTAACACATAATCAAAATATTTATTAAAAGTCTAAATATACATACAAATAAAAAATATCATATTTCTTCAGTTAAACCAAATACTAAAATAAAATTTAACTATAACACACCTATCTTTTACTCGCAAAATTTGTGTGTAGAAATTTTTAACGTTTAAAAACGACTGTTTATCAGAAACTGAATAGACCAATAGGAAGCCATCCCCCTTCCTCATGTACTGCTCCCTCATTGCGCTGAATTCCTCCTGCCCCGCCGTATCAAGAACTAAAAACAAGAAAATAAAAAAATTATAAGATAACTCAATTTTATTCTATCTCTTTTTTTGTTCTATATCTCTTTCTATCTCTTATTTTGACAGTACAAAAACAGTTAAAGGCAATTTACCAGTTTATGCTTATTTTATATGAATAATTCGCAATATTTTGTTTCAAATAGATTATAAACTATTGTCTTATTATCGCAATTATAATTAATAATCTACTTACAACTAGTGTCTAATTATAAAAAAGGTATCCCGACAAACCAGCCCCGAATACATTGACCCAACAAATCAGCCCCGAATACATTAACCCGACAAACAAGCCCCTTCAATTAATATAGCAACCATAACTCAAACCAATCCTAAACTTAACCCAAAATCTAATCCTAACTCTAACTTTAATCCAAAAGCAAAACCTACCACTAATTAATCCTAACCCTAATATAAATCAAAAACAAACCCCTAACTCAAACCTTAACCCTAAAACATCTATTAAACTGACCGTCTAGAACGCACCACTGCCCGTCTATCTCTCTATGCTGTATATATGAATCCTCTATCGTCGGGTCATAATCCTCTACAAAGAGTTTTTGGAAAAATTGTATAGTGAGGGCCGATTTCCCCACCCCCCCGTCCCCCACCACTATCAACTTATACGTCGTCATGCTTTCCGGATTCGAAGGCATAGACATTATTGTGACGTCACGTGTTGAAATAAAATAGAAAATACGTCAAAACGTTATAAAATAAAAGGCTGTGATGTCATCAGATTTTGTATACTTAAAAATTTGTGACGTCATAAAATTGTGTATGTAATAGAAATTCGTGATGTCATACAATCGTGCGTTTATTTATTGACCAATCAGATTTATTACAGAGTCAATGGGCTATGAGCTGAA
Organism: Oconnorella tubifera; assembly: GCA_034700105.1. Taxonomy (NCBI): domain Eukaryota; kingdom Metazoa; phylum Annelida; class Clitellata; order Enchytraeida; family Enchytraeidae; genus Oconnorella; species Oconnorella tubifera. The sequence goes on along the minus strand of JAQIXG010005453.1, from coordinate 4,498 downwards.
ATTAAATGTAAAAGAAAAATTAGAAAAAATAAATCTAATAAATAAAATAAATAAATCTAAAAATGAATCTAAGCTTACATAAAAATACTAAATATATTTACAGATATAGGCCAATATTGATACATGGATCGAGATCGAACCCCGACAAAAGAGCCCCAACAAATCGGCCCAGACAAATCGGCCCCCAGTCTGCTAATTCTTGGTATTCGGGCTGGGGTTAGAAATCGGATTATGCTCGAATTAGAGGTAGAGTTTAGTGTAAGGATTTGGGTCAAGTTTAGGATTAGTTAGTTATTTTGGGTCAAGTTTAGAATTGGGTTATTAAATTAATTAACAGGAACGATTTGTCGGGTTAGTGTATTCAGGGCGATTTTGTCGAGGTACCTGCGAGCCTAAATAGCTTAATTAGTCAAATAATCAGAATTATTGCTACCATAACAAGCCTAGCTATTATAATAGTATATCTTCTTTGCTAGCATATACTGATACTGAAACTTACGAAAGTAATTAACTAATTAATTAGAGTTAACTTAAATAAACTATGTAATATTATTAAGTTGTACAATAATAATACAGTTATTAGCTTATACTTATAACATACAATGATCTCTAAGCTAAATTAAAATGATCACAAATCGAATATAATAGTTCAGTAAGCTATGCTTAATGAATGTAAAATAAGCCTATGCGTAGTAATCAATGTTTAATTCCTATTTAAAAAGCTAATAAACTTATATAATAAACTATAGAGCATTAAGGCTTTATGCCTAACGATAATTCATTATTAAGTAGCCTATATCATATTACAAACAATGTACAAAAGTAGTCTCCGAATACAATTTTCCTACACTCGATCCAATACAGAGTATTAGTATTGTTACAAAAATAATATAGTTATTGAAATATTATAATAACTATTAACTCCTATTATATTACATGGAATTATATTAATAAAATTCACATAATAGATCCTTGCATTTTTATAGCGCAAAGCTAATATCATTGAATTACACAATAGGCCTACCATAATTAGGCCTACATAGATCAATAAAAAGCGAACTGCTTAGTATTCTATATACAAATGAATGCACTAAAGGTCTATTCAGAGAGAATAGGTTTTATCGCGACTGCATTTGGAAACGAACTTTACGGGTATCGAAAGTCCGCTTAATTTGTTAGTTACCGTAGTTAATTAGTCATTCTGTCAATTAGTTTAGTTCATCTGAAATTATTTAATTAATCAATAAACTATAAGTTTAGTCAATCTGTCAATTAACATTGCCAATTAAATCTTATAATTGCGATTAATTTGTCATTTAGTCGATCTGCCAATTAGGCAATTAGTTAAACTTATTAATAACATTATATGCTTCATTATGCTGATTATAATAACATACTTGGCAAATTTAAGTTGTGACACCATAGTGTATGTAACTATGTGCCTTTAAGCAACAAAGAAAGTAAAGATCATAGGCCTCTTTATGAAGTAGGCCTTACAGTGTGCATGGTATATTTAATTTCACTTAATATTACATCAACACAAAAAGGACAAATTGAATGTCAACTAAATGCTATAATTCAAGTGATACGTGATCACTTGAATAATAACATAGATCAGTAAATACTTTTATTTAAGCTTAAACAGATTTTTTCTATTATCTAATAAACTTTTTATATCTAACCAAAATTATAACGTTTCACTGACTCGCTGCACTCTTTAACAACACATTTAATTTAACTCCTCATCTTTGATCAATAATAAATATTTAATTTAGCGTATAATGTATCCGCGACAATCGTTCGTATAATCGCGACGACAGTCGCCGAGAAATATCGCGAAATCTCAACGGAACTTTAATTGACTCAATCGTTTCTACGAACGTTTAGAAATGATCAGAATATTAGTAAGCCTTTATAAAATAGACAGTCTATTTATAGTAACGCTTTCTGATTGGACGATGGGTAACACGTGATCGAGTAAAGGCGTAATTTGTAGATCCAGGGTTGGTGAGAAAATAGTTTCTTTCTGTTTAATCGACATCCCAGGGTATCATATTACAAGGATTTTAAGACTATTTTTTAATATTCATTCGTTAGATGACAGATACAGTTTCGTTAGAAATTGATCAATCAATCAATAATCAATAAATAAATCGATCAATCGATCAATCAATCAATCGATCGATCAATCGATTAATCAATCACTCGGTCAATCACTCCATCACTAAATCACTCTATTAGTCAATCATTTCTTAATCAATTACTCAATCAATCAATGACTTCTCCATTAATTTTTGTCACTCACTCATTCATTCAATCAATCAATGAATAACTAATTCATTCAATCGTTCATTCATTCATTCATTCAATCAATCAATCAATCAGCTTGCTACTATCTTAATCATCTCAATAAATCAACAAAACCAACTAACATTCAATATTATATTTATTCAACTTTCACAAAATATAAATCAAAAACAATCACAAATACTTAATCGGTAAATAATTTTGCAAAACAGTTTTTATTAAAGTTCTACGAGTAGATGTCTGAAGAGTTCATATACGATATTTTTAGCAAAATTTCCATATTCAAAACCTTTATGAAAATGCTGCACAAAATTATCCTGAAAACGAAATAAAAAAATAATTTATTCATTCAAAGAAATTAAAGTTCAAAATACTAATTAATATTCATTTAGTCATAAAACTAAATAGCATAATAATAATAAATCTGTCAGCTTAACAAAAATCCAAAAATAGATCAATTAAACTACAATAAATAATTTCGTTCTTAATGTCAGATCAGCACAAGATGTTGTCAGAGACATACTAAACAAACTTCTCGCACATCAATCAACGACAATATATTTATCTTTCTTAAAGTAAACAATTTTCGTTCTTCAATAACAGCACAAAAAAATAGTTAAAACACTAAATATTAATCCCATAAATTGTGGAAAAAGAAACAAAGAAACGAACCCATCCGCCTACAGAAATGATCCAGTCGTTTAGACGTCGCGCCAGGTAGAAACCGATCCATCTACCAAACACTTCGCTCGTTTCTAGAAACCGTTCCTTAGGTAGACTAGAAGCGAAACACCCCCAGGCAGCGTACCAAACAACAATGCGGCCCCAATTGACCTTACCATCACTGAACAGCTCGTCGGCTATCACTCTGAAATAACAGTTTGCTGCACCCTTTGGTCAGTTACATGTAGTTGATAGAATGATCTTAATAGATTTTAATAGATAATTGTTTGCTGCACCCTTAAGCAAGTTATTTGACAGAAGGATCTTTGATTTTAATTGTTTGCTGCGCAATTTATTTTATTTAACTGAATATTAATTAATAACCATTTGCTGCACTCTTTATTTAATTGAACAATTAGAAATGAATTAAATTTGTCTAATCTTGAAGTTTAATGTTTGGATTGCCATATTATATGCACGATGTCTTAGATGTAGCTAGCAATTTAAGCGTCTTACTAAAGGGTGCAACAAGTTTAACCTGGATTACCATACTATACACAACATCTAAACTTATCCATCAACTTAACCTTCTTACTAAAGGGTGCAACAAATCAGCAAAATATCTCTGTCGCTCACTAACACTATATCTCACTCACTCAAAAAAAAAAATATCCCAAACTTTACTTGAAAGTTGTGTATCCATCCAACTCGCTAACGTCCAACAACTCCACGATCTCGTTAAAAACATTATCCCTCTCCTGTAACGCCCTCCTAACCATATCCCTCATAACCCGCGCGCTACCACTCGCTGGGGGAATAAAAACCCCACCCCCACGTAGAGTGGTAATGTATCTAACTATATCTACGCCCAAAGTGCACGCTTCATCTTCTATTAGCTTCCGTGACGAATTCGGTATCGTTCTAAATGTCGCGCGAGCTTGTATAGCGTTGAATATATATGCAGGGAATGCGGGATCCTGGGGGGGAGGGGAGGGGGGTGGTGGGGGGGAGGGGGGGAGGCAGAGTTGGGTGACATAGGCTCGGACGTGGGGCTCGTGGAAACCGGCGTGGTCAACGGTGTCGTTGATATCGGGAGGGTTTGTGGCGCGTTCTAGCTGAAGCTTTAAGTCAGCTACCTGGGTGAATGAAGAAAAAGTGATGGATGGATGGACAGGTATCCATCTATGTAACTATAAATGCATCCATCCATTCATCCATCTATTAATCTGATAGATGGATGATTGCATAAATAGGTAAATGGGAAGAACGATAGATTACATGGATATACAGAAAAAAGACAGACATATTATAACAGATATATGACTAAATGGCAAAATGTACAAATTATAAAACAGATCAATAGACAGATAGTTAAACAACAGACAAACTTATAAATAGATTGACAAATTGATAAAAGACAATCAGATATATATCAACAGAAAAACAGATCATGCCATGGATAGATAGGTTAACAATGATATATGCTTACATAAACAGATGCCATGGATAGATAGGTTGACAAATGATA
>JAQIXG010005452.1:0-11433 GCA_034700105.1 Oconnorella tubifera | reverse complement strand
ATATAAAATAAAAAGTCTTAAATGAATGCACGTAGTACTATTGCATCATAAAAAGATGAAATATTTAAATTTACTTTCACTCAATTTGTAAAAGATTTCTTTAATAACATTTATAACACCTTTAGCTATTCAATAATTTATTGATTTATAACAAAATATATATCATGGCATTGAATAAGAGCAGAGGAGGCGCTTTTTCAGTTTAGGCCAACAACGTTATCAAACAACACCCAGGTAAAACGGTCCCGAATACACTAACCCGACAAATCGGCCTCATAAAATTATTTAGCAACCTTAATTCCAACCAGTCCTAAACTTAACCGTAAGCCTAATCCTTACAACACTAACCCTAACTTCAATTGTAGCCCTATCTAAAACCCTAACCCCAATTCTAACCCTAAGACTTAGAAGTCGGGGACATTCGTTGGGGCCGTTTTGTCATCGGATCAAACAAAGAAGCTAGCCGCTTCATAATATAGAAGCAGAATTTACAGCTTTAAACTTTATTATAAAAGTTACTATGTTATGATCTGTATATTCTAAAGACAATATTCTATTAACATAACAGTTATACGATACAATAGACAGATGCTGGTTGGCCAATATGCTACTGCATAATATTACGACAGTTTTATACATGAAATAGAGCATGTCTGATAGTCATTATTATCTTATGAGTAGGATACGCGTAAAATAAATCATCAACAGAAAAGTGTACAAAACACTGTTATTGACCTCTCTCAGTCTAATAAATGTTAAATGTTAGAAGATTTTTTTATTACGAATGTTTAGAACCGAAAATAAAGTTAACGGAAACTTTTTGAATTCGTTTATACTATGTTATACATTACATGTTAAATTTATTGATAGATAAAAAGTATCTGAAAAATTGGAAATAAAACATGATTTACACAGATATGCAATTATAATGTGAATATAAATTTTATAACTGTCTTAAAACGGAATTAATTGAAACTGCATATATGACGTTTTTGATTATAAGTCAATAACTGCATGATTAAACAATCAAATATTGAACACATTATAACTTCAAAAGTTAATTCCTAAAAACAAAGAGATCAACGGCTACAATAAAGAAATATTTATTAACAATTCAATTAACCGGATACAGCCGATATTAATAATAAAATAAAAGAAGATATAAACTCTCAAAACCTGAATAAAACTTAAAATTAATCAGATTTTGTAATCAATGATTAAAATTAAAAGTGTACCTTTAATTTAAAAGAAATAATTATCAGCTAAAGATCCCAGTCCATAGTTATATCGTGAATGAGAATACCATTAACAATTTAACATTCCAGCATTATTTAAAACAATTTATTACAGAATAATTCATATTCGTTTCACTTCAACCATGTCACATCAAGCGACATGAGATTAATAATAAATCTATTTACTCATTAAGTTTACAAAAGTTAATGAAAGTTAAGGAAATCTAGGCAAAAAGCCATATTATGAAAATATAAAAGATATACTTTAATAGAATCAACTCAAGATTTGTTTGAAATCTATATACTCCTTCTGTGGATGAAAATACAAATTTGATATGCACTCTGATAGCAACAGTCAATTAAAAATCAACATAATTTGAAGCTTGCTTAGTACTAAACTAATCCAAATCATTTACTTAAACAGAAGAAACCCATCTATCTTAACAAAGCTACGTCTTGCTGCCTCAGCTACTACAATTGTTGGATCAAAGATGAAGTTCTGGAGAAGCAGCTGATCTCGCTGCTGGGCTTGCAGCTGAGCTAAGGCTGCTTTAGTCATGTGCTTAGTGTTAGCCCCGCGGACAGTGCCTAGATCTGCTGGGCGGGTAGAGGCTATATGCTCGCACAGCTGCTCAGAGAAGGCCTCGACTGTAGCGTATTTACTCTTTTTAGAGAGGACAGCGACCACGCCCACTCTGCCTATAGCGTAGTTGCGTTTGGCTACGACTAGAGAGGTTGTTATATAAAATAAAAGTCAAATAGTAGTGTAAATAAGATTTGAAATTAAATGGTAATAATTGTTGTGTTTTATGGATGATAGCAGCATTTTTTATATTAACAAATTGAACCCTATAACAAGTTCTTTTCGGGTAAAATTACATTTTCTGTATTTGAAATTATCCAAGTTTTTAATTGATAAAGACTTTCTCATTATCAAACTACATGAAATTCTGTTACCTACAATGGACATTTTTTGAATTGCTTAATTAGAACATTTAAAATGGTCCAAGATGGAAAGAACAAGAATAAAATAAAGACAAAGGTAATCATAAGTCCAGTTTGCAGAACTGTTAACTGCTAAATTGCCAACTTACTAACAAAAGTAATTGAGTAAAACGGCCATCAAAAATATTAATGAAATTTCATCTCTGATATTATTAAAACAGATCAAAATGAAGTGAGAAATCAAGAAATATTACATATAGTATGCAGACTATAAACCTTAGTTTCACAATATATAATTATCATAATATAATATCCGACCTGTCCCCTGAACAAAAGTACCCAGATACACGCCCTCTGGTGGTTGAAATCTAAAAGCCACATCAGTAATGGCGACAGTCTCGCCGACAATCCGTGACAGGTCATCCAGATGAACCTTTGTTTGTCGTCCATCAGTCAGCGGCAGAGTGTCCATGTTGTCTGCTGAGATATTTTGCTGACAGAAATTAAGAGAACAGATATATTGATATTAAGAACTTAGCAACTGTAAGTTTTTAAGATCAATTTTCTTAAGATATTTCTTTATAGTTTTATCAACAAACAATCAAGAAAACAATTATTCAGATAGTTTGTTCTCTGATGACAGGTGGTTTATACTTTAACAAAAAGTTTTTAAGACAGACAAATAAAATTTTAATCTAATGTCTCTTACCGAAGTGATGTCTTTCATTAAAAGACGAAGTCTCTTGACACAACTTTCAGCAATATCTGCCATAAGGTCCAATAGACGAACATCATTACCAACAGTCTCTGTACTGCATCGTGCCTGTTTTATAAAACATTAAATATTTATTTTTTATATTTTAATCATTTATTTTGAAATAGGTTAAATAGCTGTTTACATTACAATTAAAAGAAGTTGTATAGAATCTAGAAGACATGTTTCACAACTCTAGATTCTATAGTTTAATGCTGATATGTCCATGCACTAAAGATATGGTATATCATGAAAAAATATATCTTATGTAAGATCGCGCATATAATATAATAATTATAATTGTAAGATCTACTACTACTGAGATCAGTTAAAATGGTTTTTGATATAAAATGAGGAAGAATGAAAGCTTACATTAAAAAATCAAGATTATTGAATATTAATTTGACTGTCAATGTCTAAAAATACCATTATAAACTTGCCAATCAATTACTTACCATATTATTAATTTATACCCATTTATTGCCATCATCTATTTTTTATAATTGTTTAAAACAGTTAAATAACCTACTGTAAACATGAGAACCATATCGATCTCTTTCATAACAAGAACCCTCACACAAGGCAGATCAACATCCTCATCCTGGTCCACGTCCCATTTAATAAAACTAAACGAATTCCCTTCTGCATTATTAATCCACTGATCACAGCTTTCCATGTTATCTTTCTTTCCTTCCGAAATTACTGAACCACTTCTGCGTATCCGAGACATTGCAGTAACGCCATCTACTGATCTATTCTTTTTCGGAGATGATCGTAAATTTTTCCCAGACGATGAATCAATAGATATTTGATCAGCCTCGGGTTGTTTAACAACAGAAATTTGATCGGGTTGTTTTATTTTCATATCAACACTAGTTAGATAATCATTATCATCATCTAGTTCGTTACCCGAATAAACACCTTTTTTAATAATATTCTTGTTGTTAGAATAATCCCCTTCATTACCAATAACCAGTGATGTTGCTCCACTTTTAAATCCTGATGAAATTGAAGAAGTACTTGTAGAAGTATGGTTAGATTTTCTTAAAGTTCCTGTATTAGATGAAACACTATTAGTTTTCCTTAAAGTTTCTGTACTTGAAGAAACACCGTTAGATTTCCTTAAAGTTCCTAAATCTTTGTCTTGTACTTGAGTATCCCTGCTCATCGTACTGACTCGACTGTCCGCGAGGTTACCCCTTCCCTCGGTCTGTACCCCCAGGGAGCTCCCGCCGCCCGACCCTACTAGGACAGCACTAGTTCGCCTTGATTCTCTATCCATATGATCCCGAGCCACTCGTATCTCAGAAGACGATGAAAATTCAGACCCCGAAGCATCAATATTTGGCTGTAAATTCACCATTACACCAACAGATTGTGGTGATAGATTACCTAATGTCATTGTGCCTACACTATGCATGCTAGAGTCTCGAGAACTGACATTGGATGAAAGTTGATAGGATTTTATGTCATTATATGAGCGAATGGTTGGGCCGCTATAAGGGGCAGTGATGATGGTGGACCCCGAGCCTATACCGGCTGCATTTGTACGTGTGGCGCCCCCGCCGCCGCGGCCTAGTTGTATGTTGATTGTAGCGGTGGTAGAGAGTGGTACTGAGTACATGGGCATAGCCTGTGTGATAGACAAACTTTAATAAATCTTCAATTTATGCAAAAATAAAGCTTCTAATAGTGTTTGTCTTATAATACAATGTTTGTCTTATTATAAACTTATGCTATTACATATATACGCAATTCTCACAGAGTTATCAAACTGAGTTAAAAGATGCTATAGAGAGTCCAGTATAGCTTATACTCAGAGGCGGACTGGCCTGGTGAGGGACTGATCATTCATCAGTGGGTCCCCTCACCCTGTGGGCACCATGGGCCCCCTGCTACAAAAACATTAAATGAAAACAAAGAAAAATTTGAATTTGAACGGTAAAAAGTTAAATGTGATCACTTGAGATCAGGCTAAAACTAGATTTTTGTTACTAAATACTAAATAGAAAGTGCGCACTGGGGAGGGTTAGGCTATTGTATAACTTTTCAGCTCGTTATGTTTTAGCGATCACCAACTGAAAATTTTCTCAGTGGGCCTTTGGGAGCCAGTCTGCCACTTTCATTGAACTGATCTCCAAATAAAGCAACAATAATATTCAATATTTACTTTTTCTAATATCGATCATATTAATTAGCCGATTTCAACTTCTGGCCCGCCGCCGATGGAGGGGGGGGGCATGTTTTTTACAAAAGCAGGTGATATTACTTTACGTCTGCATTTAATTGTATCTCTATCTCAAATAAAATTGTAAATTCTAATACCTATATATTTGGTATAAATGAAGGTTCGTATTGCAACCCCCTCCCCCGGCCCTGATTTTTTAATTAAGTTATTTATTAAATTGCATGTAATTGAATGAATTAGAAGCATGACGACACCCCCCCCCCCCTTCCAAGAAATTGTAAGTTGTCCAAATTTTGTCCCGAATTAGTAATGTTTGTATTGTGTGTGCAGGAAAAACGTGTAATAGATCTAAACATACCAGGAGAAAATTAATTTAAATTAAAGGTACAATACAATAAGGGAGAAGAAGTGAAAACATTAAAAAAGTCATCACCTTTTTTCTGGAGAAATAATTCCCCCTCACCTAAAAAAGTTTAAATAATTCTGCTTACAGAATAAAACAAATTCTAGAAAATAACTTATTCAATGAAACTATGATACTGAACGATTTTAAAACGTTTAGAGGCAGTGGGTGGATCACAGGAGCGCCGGAACTGGGGGGGGGAGGGGGGCACAGCCTCCATCCGGATGGAAAATTATTGCTCATTTTATTGTACATTCGCTTATTTTTTATATTCTAGACATTTTATAGAAAGAATTATTGCTTTGCAGTATCTTTTCTGCAATTAATATAATAAGCCTACGTCATTTACAGCTCCGCAGAAAATATAATCTCGCGTTTAATTGGTCAATAATTATTACAATTATTTTGAATTTTACAAAGCCTATCGCCATCTGGCGATTAAATATTAATAAATATCAAATATTGTTTACTTTTCTTGAAAAAAACAACGATAATAACATAATTTAAATACTTTTATAATCAAAAACGATCATGATGGTACAATTACCAATTTTTGGAATAAAGTTACTTAAATTTAAAGTCAATCTAAAAAATAAAAATTTGCAAAAATTCACGTTACATTAAATTGAAGATTAAGTCAGCATTTTAACAGGATGAGTTGTGGCCTAGTGAGTTAAGAGCTCGCTTTGGCCATGATTCGCTGCCGTGGGTTCGAAGCTGCTAGAATCCCTAGCCTGTCGCCTTTGCAGTGTCGTGGACCTGCAAATGCCTACGGGCAGTCGGGTACTAGGACCGAAGGCCCCGCGGTACGTCCTTTTGTTAATTTGCAAAAAATGATGATTAAGTCTCACTTTCTGAATTTGGTGTAATCTTAATCCAAATAATTGAATGTTTACGAGATATTAAAAAAACAGAGACGTCATATTAATCTTTTACAAAACGGGATGGAGGGAGGAGGATGGCAAATTTCTTTCAGAAAAGAAGTTACAACCTTTTTAAAGCTAATGCATTTTCAGTGCCAATATATTGTTACAGACTTTAATTTTAAAAAAAATCTCTTCTTTTTTCTCTATATATCCTTTTTCGAACACATTTTACAAACATATTACTAATTGGGCACGAAGCCACTGCCTATCCATCTCATAAAAAGTGGGGTTGTTTAAAAAAATTGGAATAAATAATGATAGTGTTTCCGCATCGGTATCGGCACCGATATTGGTATGATGTTATCGATATCGGTGCAGCATTTTCGTATCAGAAACACCCTTAGGGTATACAAATTTCATCATTCATTAGCAATCGTAACATATTTCTACAATCGTAAGCATAAAGGAATTCTTTAGATGTATATTAATTTAAAGATAATTATTAACGAATTCATTCCAGCCCTGCTCTCCCCCCCCCCCCCCCAAATCACGTCCCTGCCTATCTAGACGTCTTTATAATTTGGCTATTGAATTTTACTAAAAAATATTGACTTTGGAATAATGAAGATTTTAAAAGTGAGCATAATACATATGTAACTATTTCCAACTAAAATGTAGTTGAAAGGAATGAATGCTTAAAATAGTAAACCACAAGACTACCACAAAGCAAATTATAGTAGTATTATACTGAGCATAGATATAAATGCACAGTAAGTTTGGAGTCAATGATGATACAAGTAATATAAGATCCTTATTAATTAATAAAGATTATTTTCTAAGAGGATTGCATCCGGGGTTATTACATATGTACACGAGGGATTATGGCCAGGTGCAATTATGTCCCTCAATCGAGTGAAGAAATTATTAAATATTCACTTCTTAACTATAGTTATATCACTGTTTTTTTAGCCACTCTTTCTGAGAGAGAAATTACTTAATCTTGACATTATCAAACAACTTGCTAAATAATGAATCTAGAGAATTACTTGAAGTTGTTTTAAATTTAGAGATAAAATACCTTCGGAGCATTAGGTCCAATCTGAATTATTCTTCTTGATGTTGTTGCAGACCCATATGAGCCAGACATCTTTAAGAGTCAACTATAACTAGTTTTTATCAAATATAAACATCTAAAGTTCTAAACTTATATTTATTTTTTACTATTGCTTATACATCAGACTCATAATTTCATTAATCCAAAATATCAGTTGAAATATGTCAATAAAGCTGATTGAAAACCTAATATTATAAACCTATAATAATTAGACCTATCAAATACATTACATACTTATAATTAAATATTTATAATAATGAAATTCTCACTCCGGTTTAAACTCTAAAACTCTATTATAAAGAACACTGAATATTAAGTCTGGCATAATATAGGCTTACTTGAAATAGCAGTGTACGTGCATCGAAGAAAACGTGTTATATGCATGTTTTTTTCGCTTTGATTCATAAACATTTGATTTATAAAACAACATTTATCGCCTTTATAACTATCAAATTCCAGAAACGATTCAAAACATTTTTGTGTCTCAAAACTTGAACTGTTTTGACAACTATATTTTGCAACGCTCAGCGTGGTGCAGATTTTGTTACATAGATTTGAAGAAAAACGATAATTAAGCCTACAAATATTATTGTAAACATGTTATATAGTAGAAAGAAATTTAGTCATTCGTAGATATTACATGTTGCAAAGCAGCTTTTGACACATATTGGATATTAGGCCTAGATTTTACTGCAGAATTTTTATAAATTAACTTGAGTTGCTATAGGTCTATAGTTAAAAAAAATTTAACTGCAAAATGAGACTGCTTATTTGTAAATGTTAGCATTTTTTCCCCCAACGTCTTATGAGATCATTTACGGTTAAGCTTAAGTTAAGCCTTTCAGGATTTGGGTTAGAATTAATAACCCGTTATTCAAAATCCCACAGTATAGATTCTAGAATAAAACCTGTCAGAAATTATTGTCGGAAAATTGAACTTTAAAGATTCACATTTAAATTTTAAAGTGAAATTCTTTTTTATATTCTGTCTGAACTCTCAAATCATTCATTAATTGTGTGTAAAGTCTTTGAAATAGAAATTATTTTCATTATTTGATCACCAATTAGTTTATTTAGTTTATATTCATTGTTCATCGTGATTCATTGTTTAAATATATTTAATTAAATTATTGCGCATACTACAGTTTTAAAATGATCATTAATTTTTTTCTGTTCTATTCGCTAGATGGTCGAATATCTCTCACGCATTCGCTCGCATTCAATAATTTAACTCAACCGGCTACAAGCCACCAGCAACATGCTGCCAAACATGACCATTTATTTTTAACCCTCGCACGATAGGCGCTGTTCACGAATCATTTTACGCAGCAAAGTGGATATTTGCTGTCTTCACTATCGATTAACCTAATGATTATTCATGAGGTAGGCGGAGTTAACAGAGCGTCGGTACGCCCCCATGACTAACACCACCGCCTGCCGCCTGTAGGCAACAACACAGCCTTGTCCCCGCCTACTCTCTTTCTATACAACAACTAGATTTCTATAGTATTGCTACCTGATTCCTTTTCGACTAACCTCCAGTCTATAGACTATGGAGACTATGAAGAAGAGAATAGAGGAAGAGAGACATGGACGACCGATAGAGGAGGTATGTATCCTCCACAGGGCGCGTTCGTGGCGCCCCTCGAATATGACGTGTACGCCGAACAGGCACTTGTCGGGTTTATATAGAAAAGAGCCGATGCCATTATATTATGTGCTAGTAGCCTCGATTAGGTGTAATAGTTAGTGATAATTTGAAGCGTTTTGGATAATTTGAGTGAAGTTTATATCTCGAAAATGGTCTCGAATGCATTTTAACACTAAATGTAAGGTTATGGGAGATAAAATAATACACAAAGTTCAATGCTTTCTGTGTAAGATTTGTGTTGATAGAGATATAATAATGGGACGAATCAGTTGTTAGTTTGTACTCGCGCGCCTAGGCTAACAGCCAGAGTTGGCAGCCAATGGGAGAGGGGGACATAAATGAACCAATTAGATGATTCCATTGACGTTGGGATTGTTTTATGATCTCATTATCCCGTGGAATTGGTATTTGGTGCTCTCTGATTAGATAGATAAGTATTGATTCAGATATGTGGTTAGATAGCGAAATAAAAGCATTGTATTCAATAGAATCGGACATGCAGAATCATACGGTTAGATTAGTCTGCGCTTAACGGTGATATATTATGATAATTGCTGGAATTTATTTTTTATGAAACGTACTGTAACTTTTTAAATGAATTATATTTATCATTATATGTAAGCTTAGAATGTTACTTGGGTTATATTGCAATGATTATGTGCTAGGCTTTTATTGGACTGCTTGGCCCGTGCCTATGGGCCATTCTGAAATAAAGACTGATTGACTTTATCAAGTGAAGAAGGGGGGGGGGGGGAGGTGCCATTATGTAATATTGAAAATCAAGCAACAATTTTTTCTTTATTGATTATTTGGATAATATTTAAAAAATATATATATATAATTCCTTTGAAATGTTTCCCTGACTTGAGTTGATACAAAAACTTAACTGACTTAACATACATACTTAAAACTTAACATACTTAAACGGACACTCAATATTTTGATAGCCCTCATTTGAGGGTTTGATCGCCTGCCCGTAACCCTCTTCATGCATCGCTTTTCAAAATAGCGATTTAGGTCTACATAATCGTTCATCCTTGTATGTTCATTATTAACTGTTGGCAATCAGAAAGTCTTTATCCTCATCTCCCTTTCTTCTTATATTATATTTTCTTCTGTTCTTTTTGTATTTTTTTTACATTGTTTTTCCGTTGATTTTGATGATACTTATAGATTCAGAAGTTGAATCTAAACAACTGTCAGTCTACAGAAATTGAAGGTTTGACTGATGAATATAAAAATCTTACTTCACTTAAATTAGTAGCAGTGGGTCTCACAACACTGAAAGGCTTTCCTAGTCTGCCTAAACTGAAAAAGGTATTTTTCAGTTATTTAGTTTGATCGCCTCCCCCTAACTACATAATCGTTATTACTACATAATTAGTTAGTCAGTCAGTTAGTTATTATTCATTTTTTATGTCATTTAACCTTTAAATTTAGTTTTAATGTTTTGTCTCTTGAATGTATTAATGACTGCAAAGATCTATTGCAAAGATTTATTTTTCAAACTTTAATCTGTAATTATTTACTGTCCATATAGTACTTTTTTTCTTATTTCTAGTTCAATTTATAAGTAATGATCATCTATCAAGCAGTTACACATTGACTGCTTTCTAAAATCTTCATTTACATAATATGACTGTGATTTTTAAAACAGTTGGATCTCACTGACAATAGAATAGCTGGTGACTTAGATCTCCTTCATGGCTGTCAGAACTTGACTTGTCTAAATCTTAGTGGAAATCTAATTAAGGACATCGACACATTACAGCCATTGGTTAGTTAACTAACTAACCGGTTAGTTAGTCAGTCAGTTAGTTAATTAGTTAGTAGTCAGTTACAACTACTTGTAAGCTATTATTTTTACCTTTTTTGTCTAGTCATCGGATTATCATTACTGTTTCAAGATCGTTATAAAAATATAGAATATGACTTAGAATTAAAGGCAAACGAGTGAAAGAGATGCAAAATATTATCCTTGTGTAATCCCATTGTAATTTTTCTGATAGAAATCGTTGAGTAATCTTCGCAATTTGGATTTGTTCAATTGCGAAGTTTCTAACACTGAAGGTTACAAAGAAAAGGTGTTTGAACTTCTCACTGGTCTACTCTATCTAGATGGCTTTGATAAGAACGATGAAGAAGCCGATATTGATGATGACGATGACTTTTCTGATGGTGATTTATCACATCATTATTTTTTCTGTATAATCTTTTTTTTTAATGATTTTAAATCGCTATGCTATTATATTGTTTTTAATATCATTAGCAATTTAT
>JAQIXG010005451.1:0-11434 GCA_034700105.1 Oconnorella tubifera | reverse complement strand
ACACAACATGTACATAACACATATAACATGGTATATATGTTATATGACATATATGACACTATATATATGACACGACACGACATATAAATGACATATATAATATGACATACATTATACATTATATATGACATACATGACACTATACACATGTCATATACATGTCGCTTTATATATGTAATGTCATATATGTCGTATATATGACCTATATATGTTGTGTTTTGTTGAATATTGTATAATGTTGTATATATTTTGTATATTATATATGATGTCGTATATATGATATACAACCTATATGGCATTACATATATAACACGACAAATATACGACATATGACATGAAGTGACAGGACAAATTACAGAAAATATCATGTGAATGTTATAGGAAATATTGCAGAAGTTTTAGAAGAAATCTAAAAGTTAACATTACGGTCAAATATTACCTTTGAATTTTCCGGTTGTACTTTCTTAGTGTTGATCTCTGGGTCTGTGATGACAACCCTGCTCCACCACTCCATCTTATTTACCTACAAAGCAAACTGACACTGCATGACACTGCATGACAGTGCATGACACTGTATGATAGTGCATAACACTGCATGACACTGTATGACAGTGCATGACACTGCACGACACAGTATGACACTGTATGACAGTGCATGACACTGTATGACACTGCATGACAGTGCACAACACAGTATGATACTGCATGACACTGTATGAGACTGCATGACACTGTATGACAGTGCATGACACTGTATGACACTGCATGACAGTGCACAACACTGTATGATACTGCATGACACTGTATGATACTGTATGAGACTGCATGACACTGTATGACAGTGCATGACACTGTATGACACTATATGACACTGTACGACACCCATCCCCCCACAATTACAAGACGCCTCGTTTAAATAACCTTGTTTAAATTAATGTCACATTAACACAAACACTGACACCGCACAACACTGGTGACACCCACCCATCATGTTTAAATGATGCCTCGTTTGTTTATCATTTAACGTCACATCAGCACACGCAGTCTATTCAATGATGCGTCATAAACTGTATGTGTGAAGATAACCAAGCAATGAGCTGCAGTTTTGCACTAAAGTCTATTAATACTCTTCCATTTTATGATCTTAAAACATTTCATAGATTAAACTTTTTCAACTTTCCTCCTAATGACATTATAAATCATTATGGCAATTCACACCACTCCCCCTGTCCCACCCTTTCCACTCCCTCCTTCACTCACACCCCTTCTTCACACCACCTTCCTCCCTCCCACCCCTCCTCCCCTGACCTTCTCAATACTGATAAGAATATCCTTCCCCCCGTCCAATAGCCATGTGGTCTCTTCTAACTTGATGTCGTAGGGGGTCTCTCCGTCTATGATTGGCACTTCACCGCGCACGCCCACTTTCAGTTGCTACACAGATTTATACTTGATCACATTACGTTAATAAAAGTTAAGTTATAGAAACAATATTATAAACAATCAATCAATATCTAAGTTAACTCAGATGTCTAGCAATAAATCAATTCATCAAACAATTTATACAGAAATCAATTAATCAATAAATAAAGATATTAATCAAGTAATCAATCAAGAAATTGAACAACCAAACATTCAATTAATCAATCATTCAGTCATAAAGCAATTAATTAACCAATTACGCAATCAATTATAATTGGTTTTGATTGACTATTTGCTTGATGGAATAATTATTCAATCAAGCAAATAGTTGATCAATCAAGCAATCAATCAGCAATATTATATTCATTCATTTCTTATTATTAGCTTCAACATTTCATTTTTCATCCATCCACCTATTCATCCCATAAAATATCCATTCATTCATCCATTTAGATATTAATCCACTTAAAAATATCTATCTGCCTGTTCATCCATCCATCTATATATACATTCAATCATCCATTCATTCAAATATCCAAATATCACTTCCAAACACTCATTCATCCACAAAAAACTCATCCAACCACTACAGGCTTCATCAACCATTTACAAATAAATGAAACAAGTAAATCATTAACAAATCAATTAAATCATTCATGTTATGTCTTAAAAGAGAAATTGAAACATTACTCTTTTTTTTATATCAACAATGATGTCTCTGGCTTTGAGCGTTCTATTCAGAGGCACTCGAATCTAATGTAACAAAATATAGGAGACGCTAAAGTTAAAAGTGATTCTTTATTTGAATATTGTTGTACCGACTCTTTAATGAGTTTATTTTTAGATGACCATGCTTTAATAAAAGCCAGGGGGAGGGGCAAATCCTGATCACAAAGAGACAAAGACAGACAGATAGTGAGACGGAGAGATAGAGAAACAGTGAGACAAAGAAACAAAGATATAAACAGATAGCAAGACAGGGAGAGAGCAAGAGTGAGACAAGTGAAATAGAAAGCTACACGGAGATAAAAAGAACATAGTGTAAAAGTACACATTCTTTAGACAAGAATATATTAATAGTTTTAATAGCATCAGAACATTGCAAATAAATGACGACAATTTTCAATATGACATGTAACATCGACACAAGAAAGCACCCAGTGAAGTCTTACGAACTGAATATCAGAAACCAAGTGATGAGTGAAAGCTCAATTCTTAACGCAACGTAGTAAATAATTTTCTTTTGGAATTGACTGGGCAAGCGCCAAGTATAAAACTATTTTTATCCCCAAACAAAGCAGAGAATCAAATCTATCTAACCAGTCATTAAACAACCCATCCATTAATCCATCAACTCGTCTATCCACTAACCAACCTATCAACCTACTTAGCTAATTACTTACTTGCAGATGAATGGATGAATTCATCTATTGGATGAATTCATCCATGTAACTCAATTATAAAATTATATAGACATTAAATACAAAAACTTGAGAATAAAATTACATATACATATTAAGCAAAAACTTGCTATTTATAAATATAAACTAGAACTTTATCGTCTTACCTCTAATTCAGAGAGTGTCTGAGTCCACTTATAATTAGGCAGGTCAGCTCCATTGCCTGAATTAGGTTTTAATTTATCCTTATCCTTCTCATCCTCCTCCTCCTCCTCAGGCGTCTAAACAACAAAATGTCTGATTAATAAAGCAAACTTTTTACTTTTTAAAAATCCTTTATTCCCTCAATTTTAGATACAATTATTAGAACGTTTCACATCGTTAAAAGGCATAACTTGAAGAGATGTATATTTGAAGAAGGGAACAGAATGAAGAGACTAAAACAGATGAGTTGATTTTATAATTTAAAGATTTGTAAAAGTGTTGCATCACTAGAGTGTTCCACTTTAATAAGATGACTTAGACAAAAATTTAACGATAAATTTGGAGTTTTACAATTTAGATTATATAATGAAACAAAAACTCTTAAAACTTTTTATATAAATAATAAATAATATTTATCGTTTAAATTTGTATCCGTCGTCTCATTGCAAAGAGAACAAGCCATAACAAGAACAAGATATAATATCTTATATAAAGAGATTCTATACCTTTTTCTCTTTTGTCTTATCACTGTCTTCTGCTGCTGCTGCTGTCGTAGTTGCCGCTGCGTTTGATGCTTCACCACTGCTCTCTTTCAGCTTCTGTTGGAATAATTTAATTTACTTACTCAGCATAACAGTTCTATCTATCTAATCATCCATCCAACCAATCAATCATCCAACTAAAGCATATATATAACTGCATATCTAATAACCCTTCTTGTGATTAAATGCCTTACCCATCATCACTCTACCACTCACTCACTACCTTTACCTCTACCAGGGTTGTACCGAATATTTGCTTCGTATTCACTTCAGCGCCAAATATTGCCTTAAATGAACTATTTGTATTCAACCGAATAGTTGGCTGCGATCGAATACGAACAGAAAAATTAAGTAAACTTTTGTAAACACCAGACTATTGGTAAACTATTACGTTTGCTACTTAAATTAGCTTCTACACTCACTACTTCCTCCCTATTTACCTTCCTACTTACCCCCCCTATTTATCTTGACCTCTATATCTACTACTTGCCTAACTACTTACCTTGGCCTCTATATCTACTACTTGCCTAACAACTTACCTTGGCCTCTAATATCTACTACTTGCCTAACTACTTACCTTGGCCTCTATATCTACACTTGCCTAACTACTTACCTTGGCCTCTATATCTACTACTTGCCTAACTACTTACCTTGGCCTCTATATCTCTCTGTATCTCCTCTGCCTCTTCATCCGTTATCTCTTTAATCCTTGGCTCACCATTGCCCCCCGCTGACCCCGCCTCTTTAGACTCCGCCTCTTTCTTAGCTGCCACCCTCTCTTTGCGTCGCCTCTCATCTTCCTCCCTCTCTGCGCGTTCCTTCGCTGCACGATCCAGCGCGGACTTCTGATGTGCACGAAACTTCGCCAACATTAACTAAAGAGAGAGATAGAGAGAAATAGAGAAAATACAATTTAGTTGATAATAAATGCAATTAAATAGATAATAAATGCGATTAAATAGATAATAAATGCAATTAGAAATCATCACAAAATTATTGTCAAAATTATAATTAAATAATAATTATTTCTATTGACACTGTACAAATTCTTTAAAATAAATGTCAAATAAAAAATATTTAAAATATTAAAAGTCTAATTTAACACCTGTATCATCATATACAAATAACATGGACACGCGATAATATCAGCGCTTTACTAAAGGATGCAGCAAGTCAGAAAAAAATTACACAACCCTGAGACTTAAACCGAATATCCCTTGGTTCCAACTTTACCACTATCTCACTCCACCAACACGCTTCGTAATTAAATTAAAGACATATTCTAATTTGCGACACAAAGAGTTGAATCTAAGAAACAATTTACTGTTTCTGCTGTTTCTTTCCCCGCTGCACCAACATAGAAATCAGTTTTTCTGGCGAGAAAACTGAATATGACGTCTAGAAGCTGAATAGAAACAGTAAATAGTTCATTTAATAATCAAAACGGAATTTGAATCTCAAAGTTTAATGTTTAACATTAATACAGAATTTAATATCAAGTTAATTGATATTAACATATTGTACGTTAAATTAATGCAGTGGTTCTCAACCTGTGGGTCGCGACCCCAACTGGGGTCGCCTGACAATTTGCCTGGGGTCGCCTGGGGTTCTCAGACCTTCTGAGAATTAATTTTTTAAATAAAAAACATCGTTTTTGTGCAATGTACATGCAATAAACATTGCACAATACACACTAAAATGTAAAGTTAAACATTTTATTCATTTGCAAATTGATTTTTAAAAATATTGGCCAAAAAATATAGCAAACTGTTGTGGTTGGGGTCGCCACAACTTGGCAAATGTTATCAAGGGGTCACAGCATCAGAAAGGTTGGGAACCGCTGCCTTACTGGTATGTAAGTTAACATACAAGTAGGAAAATAAATTTTAAATAATTTTATTAATGTATAGAACAACTTTCATTTTTGTAACAAGATGAGGTGCGAAGCTGAATAGAACAACTTATTACCATATGTAACCCTTGTTACATATCATTTATATATGATATGTATTAATGATGTTGTATATGGTAGCCTTGGTAGGATTATTACAGTACAGTAATGAAAATTAACAACATATCTAATGATTATGTATTCGTCACATTTATCAAATTTGTGACCGTGCTTGATCTATCTACTAGATTTTCAAGTACTGATTGTACACATAATACGCGCTGTCAATAGAAGTACAATATATTTAAAAAAGGGGTCCCATTCAGTTACGCACCACATGAAGTTTTTAGAATAAAAATGACACCACGGCGCCGTGTCAAAATAGCGCGGTCAAAATAGCTCAGGGCAAAATAGCGCAGGACAAAATAGCGAATGCCCAAAATAGCTTAAGGTCAAAATAGAGCGGGACAAAATAGCGCGGGACAAAATAGCGCGATGTAGAGTGTTGCTAAGTACGCATCATATTGTTGAAAAAGCCCATAGGGCCAACATAAAACTGAATTAAAGAGAAATAAAAGCATTAATGAAGATCAATAACATCACATCAATAACAAATGTAAATTATTTAAAAACTGATTTTAATGCATACAACAACTTGTATTTATGAATATGAAATAATATTATTAAACAAAGTAGGCTTATAGGTCTACGCGAAGACCTTTTACAAAATGCAAACATTACGTTGCTCGGCTGTCAACGCAAGTCGCGTAGTCAGGATTTATGAAGGGAGCGAGGCGGAGCGGGGTTGTTACCTCATAAATGTATGCGATCTCCTTTTTTCTCCGTTACTTTTAGCTAAACATGACAAAAATACCGTTTCCTTTACAGGAGAAAGTAACATTTACCCCCATTGGAGGTAAAAGATTCTGTTTATAACGTTAATGATGTCAGTTTAGCGGAAAACCCTCACCCCTTCTTTTGACGATTTAGTGAAACATTTAGCGCTGGCTACATGTATGCCGAGATAAATTCATGTAGGCCTAATTAAAAGCGAAATATGAGTGATAAACCAAAAAAAGTCATCACCTAAAATATTTTTGAGGAAAACCTCCCCATAGTCAATTCAGGGCTATCCTAGTGGGGGAGTTTACTCGCTACCGCCCATCCCCCCACCCCCCCCCATCCTCGTTGCAACATCACTGATCAGCAGAGTTATAGTTGGTGAGTAAGATTAAGAAGTAACTAGTTGTCAATGAAGTCATTGTGCAACTGAAGCGTTGTAGTCTTATCATGTAGTCTTATCAATTATGATAGAAGTGAAACAGATGCAAAGGTAACATGACAGAGAGACTGATCTAATAGCGACACTACTCTAGAGAGCTACAGAGGCGGACTTTATAAACTTGTTCTGCAAATTATAGCGAATGAATTCATTGTCTACCAGTATTAGCTATCGGATAAAAGGTTTCCAACAATTAACAGATTAGACGTTGCAGTGGCGTAGCCAGGAATTGACTAAGGGGGGGGGGAAGGAAAACGTTACGAAGCGGTATAGGGTGATTCAATCCAGTCTAAAAATATTCGAGTAGATAGTATCTAATTTTAGAGTAGCGAGTGACACATATCTGTTAATCCGCTTGATTCACTTTTAAATATTTACAGCTGACTTTATATAAAGTTTAATCATTTTATTTTTATTTTACAAATAATATCATCAATGTTTCTCCAGGATATTTTTGAGACTCAACACCGCGCTGTCACTGTCCTAATTCCACAAGGCTTTTATGGAACGATAATAATGTACTCTATCATGTGATGACATTGTGTACTTAGGAACACTCTACATTGCGCTATTTTGTCCTGCGCTATTTTGTCCTGCACTATTTTGTCCTGAGCTATTTTGACCTTAAGCTATTTTCGGGATTCGCTATTTTGTCCTGCGCTATTTTGTCTTGCGCTATTTCGACTGCGCTATTGTGACCGCGCTATTTTGACCCGCTCTATTTTGGGCGGTCACCTGACACCACATATTTAAGAAAGGATAAGGAATATAATCAGTGGCAAAGCCACAGGGTTGTTTGGGGTTGTTCAAACAACCCCACTTCTGAAAAAAATGATCCACGCACTTTGTGCAAATCCGAACTTTTTAATAGGGGAGGGGGAGTATGCTAGTCTGTCATTTTCCACTCCGTGCAAGTGTTATGCAACTTGTTGTTGCGCGTATTCGACCTTATTTGATACATTTTTATGACAAATTTCATCATTCATTATCGATTAAAATACATTATATATTACGATTGATAATGAATGATGAAATTTGAAAGGGTGTTTCAGATACGAAAATGCTGCACCGATATCGATACCATTATACTGATATCGGTGCCGATACCGATGCCGATAACAACAGCATTATTAATTCTTTTTTTTTAAACAACAGCCACCCTATGAGATGGCTTCGCCACTGAATATAAAACAAGTCTCATCGCGAAATTCAAACAACATTGAGCACTTTTGAAAAAAATTTGTATGTTTTCCAATGCTTCTGTAATTATCGCTCAAAAAATGGCGATATTTTAAAAATAAAAATCGGCTAAAATTCTCTGAAAATAACTTCAAACTACTTCTGATTAATCTCAATAACCGTATTCATGACTCCAGTTATAATCTGAATCCAAATTCTAACCCTAACTAAATGACGTGCGAAACCGAATGGGAGCCCAAGACTTAATCCAAACGCAAAGCCAGCTTCAAAAAACTCATTTTAAAAACAAACTTAATCAAAATAACACTTAAATTTACAAATATACCAACATCTTCACTGTACATTATTTAATTAATGTACTTTACTCCAACATCAAATTATATAATCCTGCCGAAACATGCCGCTTTCCCTCCCCTCCCTCCTCACCTCATGTATCCCTCCCTCTCCCACTCATCTGGTGTATCCCTCGCCTCCCCTCCCTCCCCACTCACCTCGTGTATCCCTCCATCGCCTCCCCTCCCTCCCCCACTCACCTCGTGTATCCCTCCCTCTCCCACTCATCTGGTGTATCCCTCGCCTCCCCTCCCTCCCCCACTCATCTGGTGTATCCCTCGCTTCCCCTCCCTCCCCCACTCACCTCGTGTATCCCTCCATCGCCTCCCCTCCCTCCCCCACTCACCTCGTGTATCCCTCCCTCGCACTGCTGGGCCATAGACAGAAGCATCCCGTCAAATCTATCCGCGTCCCCCGGCATCGTTGATTGACGTAGAAGTGGGCGGGGCGAGGGGCGGGGCGAGAATTAAGCAAAAAAATAGAAATAAATAAAGAGAAACCGATAGAGAAAGAGAAACCGATGGAATCTTCCAACTTCCGTAAAAATGAAAAGGAAACTGAATTTATCGTAATGTTTTATTTCACAAAAGTAATTTATTAATTATAAGCAGTAATAGCTCTAATTATAGTTATTACGATAATATTGCGCTATTTTAATTAATTAATTTAGAAAAAATTTAGCAGTAATTAGTATATATGTATAATACGATGTGCGATGTAATATGATGTGCATCGTATATTGTTTTCATATTATAATTGAATTAAAGGCCTTTATTAAAAGGTGCAACTTACAGAATCTGATATCAGTCAGACTAGGATTCGAATCTAAGACAAATCGACAATTTAAGTTTACTAATAACCATCAATGTTAGTCTAACAATGCATTTTCTTTGCAATTAAAAAACTTTAAGACACATTCTAGTGAATAATATTATATGATTTAAAAACGTTTAATTATTAAATGCTAGAAATTATAACGTTTACCGAAGAAAACAATTAATGCAGCCAAAATCTAACTCAGTATTGTCAGAGATCTGTGTCAGGCTAAACATTTCAGTGTAGGGTAAAATATAAGGTAAAATATCAGGGATCACATAGAAACACCGATCTCGGCTTCTACATTATCGCTCAATATCAGCTGATCGTAAAAAAATTATTTTTTTTATTTTTATTTTATTATTTTTTTATTCAAAATAGCAAAATATCAAAGTTAGCATAACAATTTACATAA
The DNA here is from genome assembly GCA_034700105.1 of Oconnorella tubifera. Classification (NCBI taxonomy): domain Eukaryota; kingdom Metazoa; phylum Annelida; class Clitellata; order Enchytraeida; family Enchytraeidae; genus Oconnorella; species Oconnorella tubifera. The sequence continues at coordinate 1,929 of JAQIXG010005451.1, read as the reverse complement.
ATAAGAATAATTGTGGAGCGAATCAAAAAGATGAGCGGACGCAGACAAATGTCTATCGAGTCCGTGAACATAATTTTAATTAAACTATAATGTCTAATATATAGTCAGATATAAATTTATTTATTTGTTTTTAAGGAGCAAAATGAAGGGAAGGGACAGCATCATGTACTAGAAACTATTGCGTTCGCACTTAAGATCAACTTATCAGTGCATCCGTACTTAACACAGAATGATTACAAGTGCATTTGTACTAAGGACAAGTATACTTCAAGAATCAACGCTCAGTCCTTTATCATTATTTTCACGTTTGCGTACAAAGTTCTTTAGTTTTTTCCCTAGTCATAATATTCGCTTTCATTTCTCCCGCCCCTCTCCGCTGCTTAATTGTGGTAGAATTACAGGGGTGTCGTCGGTCACACGTCGTAAACTGAATATCAATTCAGTCTTACACGTAAGAAATGCCTTCTTTTGCGGAAACAATATTGTTTTATCTTTCCATCAATTTAATTTCGAGTTGAGTCGAAGAAAAGTTACACTTAGAACTTCATTTCCGGAATTTAATGCTAGAACTTTGTATTTCCCATTTGGTGCCATTTCCAAACGGGAATTGATCCTAAATCGTAATGGTTTTTCCATACATGAACCAGTCTATCTAACAAAAAGAACATTAAAAACACAAAATAAATACGATACTTCGGTAACTTATAAAAAATCTTCAAATCGCATTTGGTTACTTTTCTATCTTTTTATTGGTTCTTTGTGTGCTTGGATTTACTTCTGGAGGGAAAAGCGGGAAACTGAGAAGAGGGAAGTTTTCCCAGAAGCAGTTTATAGAGATCCTTGCGTTAGTAAGACGGGACATTTGATTAGGCACGAGGGAACGTGGCTGTCAGAGTTCCTGTTTCCGAGCAGGGAAAGATTTGAAGAGATTAAGCGGTTTAGGATTAGGGAGGGTGATGTAGTTGTTGTTAGTTTCCCTAAATCAGGTCATTTATTTTTATAGTTTATCTTCTGTTATTTTTGTTTTGAAATGAACAACGATTGAAGTTTTATAGTCATTTACAAAGAAAAATTATTTTCTGTTTTGCTTTAGGAATCGAGCATTCACTTATCATTTAATTTTTATACAAATTTATTCAAAACTTCACTAAATAGCTTTCTTATGCTGATGTGACATTTGAAGCAAAACCTTTTAGTCCTTTAAATGATATGAGTAACAAAATGTAATGTATACAATGGATTGTTGTGAAAATTGACATCGCCTTTAGTGTGTTTGATCCACTAGGATAGAAAATGGAAATTGTTTTAAACAGATATATGAGTATTTGTTGGTTCCAGTGATACATATATACTTGGCGTGGCAATCCCTGAAGAAGAGTATTTTGTGTACACTGCTAAGAGTAAAGCACTCATCACTTGGTTTTTTTTATGCACACAGTGTTTGTCCTGTTTTAATTGCGCTGTCCATCGACGGTTAAACAGACTTTAAACGTTTATTGATTGATTGAACTTCTATTTTTAAGCAACTAATAATTTTTTATCGTTTAATATTTTTATTTAGGTACCACTTGGGTCCAGGAAATTGTATGTCAAATATTTACTCAGGGACGCCTGGGGGGGGCTGACCCTGGGGTGAGGGCCCCATGGGAGTCAGACAGTAATATGGAGGAGAGATTCCCATATTTGGAGTATGTGTTTCCAGGTTTAAGGGAACTGGGGAAAAGAGCGTCGCCTCGGTTTATTAAGACTCATTTGCCCTATCATCTGTTGCCAAAAGATTTGACTTGTAATACAGGCAAGGTCGTGTATGGGTGTATTATTTTGTATAATAGAACGGTATATTGTATCTTGGTTTTTCGTAAGTCCAAAACACCCACAAACCTAGCAAATTTTACTGAACAAGCCCATATCTATAAAAAGCTTCTTACT
>JAQIXG010005450.1:0-11436 GCA_034700105.1 Oconnorella tubifera | reverse complement strand
CAGACAGACAGACAGACAGACAGACAGAGACAGACAGACAGACAGATAGACAAATAGACAGACATACATACCTAGTATCCTTATCCCACAGTAGCATACGTATAGTATTAACAATGCACTGTCTGTCTAACTGAATAACAATACCAGCGCCATTATTATCATCAATAGGATGTCTTGTAAAACCATGATCTAGGTCATAGGAGGCGGGGCTTATATTCCCATCCAATAGGAACGTCCGCATTTCTCCGCTCTTTACAATGGCCTTATGACGCAGGGACGCTACATTTTCCTCGGAATCTAACAATAGAACAAAATCTTAGAGGATGGAGGTGGGGCTGGTGGAACAATTTAAAGCCCCTGGGTGGGTGGGGGGGGAGGTTGGTTCAGAGGGGGAGGAGCTAGGAGGGGGTGGGCAAATGTAGAAGGGATTAAAACTGAACAATATTGATCAAAAACCAATAAATTCAACAAATAAAATACCAATGTTACCACGGACTAACCTCCAAGAAAACCCCGATGATTGAGTTCCATGGACCGAGATATTTCTTTCACTTTCAGTGCATCCAGTAAAGTTTCTGGTGACAACAGTCCAGCATCACGAACCTGAAAATAAAAGCTCAAGGGTGCAGCAAATCGTACAAATTTTACTAAAAATTGCTGTAAAAAAAATGAATTTTTTAAATTGCTGTATTTTTAAAGAATGATATCTTAGTAGTAGCTGAAATTTAATTATGTTACTAAAGGGTGCAGCAATAATAGAACTTTATTATTATATTTTAAAGCTGGATTCAGAACCCAAAGGCACTTGTTTAGAATTTCAATGTGAAATGTGATAATTACCTGACTTGCTGCATCCTTCAGCAATATAGTAAATTCAGCAATTTAAATTTCTCAGTAGTAGAGTTCAAAATCACAAATATACAAGCGTATAAAATATAAAAAAAATTAAATTAAGAAAAGTAATAACAAAAATGAAATAAGAAATGCACCAAATAAAATAATGAAAAAACATAATGCGGAAACGTGACAATAAATTTATAAGTAAAATAAGTACATTAAAGAAAACCAAAATAGAAAAAATCAAATAAAGTTAAAGAAACATTACATAAAAAAACAAAAAAGAAACGCACCTCGTTATGAAGAAAGAGTTTTGGCATTAGCGGCAATCTAAGAGCAGATGTTATACTTTCTATGACAGAAGCTGTCATAGAATTCTCTGATGCGTGACTCGACATATTTATCTGTACATCATCGTAATCATTATCATCATTTTCATTTTAATCACTTGCGTATAATAATCACAATTATTCTTGTCAACAATAATTATGATTGTAGGAAGGTTTGAATTCATGTGTGACTTTAAATATTATGTAACTTGTTGCACTCTTTAGCTAAATATATAAACTGCTAAGACTTTATCTAAGTAAACATTGTGGCGTAGTGATTAGAGAAACAGACTCAAACTCAAAAGGTCCTGAGTTCAAATCCTTTGTAATAATCAATACTAGACTTGCTCACTATACAAAACTTGTTTAATAATTCAACAGCTGTAATTAAAAAAACATTTACAGTTATATAAACGATTACTTGCTGCACTCTTTAAAAAACTTAAATCATTTTAAAAACAACACTAGCTGTAATATAATTCACATTTTTTTTCGCTTATACCGAACTAAACTATCATTTTCCACTGTTACGCACAACATTAAACCCATATCTTTGCTGCACCCTTAACAATATATTTCTATAATTTCTCTAAATTTCATTAAAAATAAAAAACAAATCCGCCTACATGACATGATGACGCGGAAGGACTTATGCCGTCTGATATAATCTGTGACGATGTCATCGAAATAACACCGCTGTCAGACGGTGCCACGCTAAGTGGTGTGCCAGAAAAGTGGGTGGAGTCAGAGAAGGGGGTGGGACCAGGGAAAGGGGCGGAGTTAGGATAAGGGGAGGGACTTAGGGAGGAGGGGTTTAGGGTCTTAAATCGTTCAACCCAAACGCACACAGCTTTGAAAATATCCGTCTCATCAGCGCAAAATGAATCGCGTGATATCAACTCTTGAAGTGCAGACTGAAATCATATGAAACGTTATGAAATGATTTGAAATCATGTGAAATTATACAAAATGATTTAAAATCAAGTATGTGAAATGATTATAAATAATGTGAAGCCATGTAAAATGATTTAAAAGAATGTGAAACGTTGTGAAATGATTTGAAATCATGTGAATAAACTATATGAAATGATTTGAGATCACGTGGAATTATGTGAAATAATTTAAAATCATGAGAAACTATGTAAAATGGTATTTACTCACATGAAACTACACAAAATGATTTTGAATCACATGAAACTACGTAAAATTATTTAAAATAATTAGCTATTTATTACTTATTTTACATAATCTACACAACTTACTGGTGACAGAGCGAGAAAAGGTTGACTATTCAAAATCTCCACAGCGTTTCTATCAATGAAAGCGCAGCACGTTTCAGAAAGTCCTTTCAAGTCATACAGACACGCGGTATCGAATATAAGACAAACATTTCTCGACGTTAAAACGGCCTTCAAGTATTCGGACATAGCAGATTGTAGCTCAGAGAATCCGTACTGATTGGCTAGCTTTAGTACTTCCAACAGTAGTTCCTCCTGGAAATGTAACGGAGGCTCCGATTGGATGATATTTATAGATAATAATTAGATGTAATAATAAGTTATATATGATAATAATCAGTTGATATTTAGAGATAAAAATAATTGATTGATATTTATTAAAGTTAATAATTAATAGTTGCGGTGCATTAGTCTAGTGGCAGAGAATTGGACTCAGAATTGAAAGATCAGGGTTTGAGTCAAATGATAGGCAATATTTTGTTTACTTGCTGTACCCTTAGTAAGTCGCTTAAACTGATGTCTAAGTATAACACATTTTTTAATCCAGTTAATAAACTTGAAAATATTGACTTTTTACATTATTGAAAATCAATATTAAATATAATGTAATTTTTAATTTAAATTTCTCCTAATCATAAAAAATATTTAATATTCACAGTATTTTTAATATTCATAGTATCTTTCAATACATTTATTTTTAATACTATCTTAAAATAATGTACTGTGAACTGTACTGTCAATAAATTGTAACGCATGACCGTTATTTAAAAAAAATTGCGTGCATTTTTTTACCTTTAATTCTCTCAGACATATTTTCCCCGTGTAAATATACTTAAGAAGGGTCGCAAACCCCGCGGACGGTGTGTCCTTCAATTCAATCCTTCCGCTTTCCAGCCTGGATTCCTTCAGGCCCCCAAACAACAAAGCCCTAGGGACAAATATTTCAGTTAAAGGTTAAGGTTACGTTTAAAGTCTGGATTACCGTATTAGCGATATCGAAGACGTAGCTGTCAATTTAAGAATCTTACTAAAGGTGCAGCAAGTTAGAGAAAATGGTGAGCTAACCGGGATTCGAACCTTTTTGAACAAATTCTCTTGGGAGAAACAAACCTCCCACCCTCCTTTCTTACAATTTAGATATATAATCTCGAAGCAATATTTGCTATAAAATCAAAATACAAAAATATAAAAACTGAACAAAAAACGTAAGAAAAAAACCGATAAAATAATCACAACTTTTACCTAAAGTACTCAGATCTCGACGCAAGAATGACTTTATGGACAGGAAATTGCTTTCCCTCGACAATCAACATAGCATCTGCGTAACTTTGATCCATAAAGAGGGAACCGATATTATCAGACAGGAAATGAACGTGTTCTACCTCGCCGTGAGGGGGCAAAGGGGGCCCAGAGCCGCCCGCTGAATGCATGTGATGGTGATCACACATTTTTTCGATAAAAATTGTATAACCAAATGTAATGGATGTTTAGTATCTAATAAATTAATGGTATCGATTTAGTAATGTATAAATTAATACACGAAATTTAGTCTAAAATGTGAAATACATTACTTTCAAAAACAACAATCTACTGTAAATTCATAGTAAGAACAATTTATCATAATTTGAAATTCTTGTATTTTTATAAATAAAGAAATTATGGGTCCCATTCGGTTACGCACCTCATGAAGTTTCTAAAATAAAAATAACATAATAAGTTAGAATGAGGAATATATTAATCAAATCTCATCGCGAAATTCGAACTACATCGAACATTATTAAAAAAATAATAATTTTGTTATTTTGCAGTGTTTCTTTAATTATCGCTCATAAATTGGCGATTGTTTACAAATAGAAAATAAAAGTCAACTAAATTCTCTGTAAATAACTGAAAAATACGTCTGATCCGTCTCAATAACATTAATCATGACGCTAGTTGCAATCTAAACCCAAAATCTAGCCCTAACTCGGTTAGGTGCGCAACCAAATTTGAGCCGAAATTAAAAGAATTTAGTGTATTTAGATGATTGATGGAAAGCGATTTTATAATACGTAATTAAACTTAAATAAGAAATATCTCTCCATGCTATTATATAATTAACTAAAACTGCACGAGAGAAAATATAATTTTAATTATTAAAATTAGATTTAAAAATATTTTTTACGTTTTATTAAAATAATAATTAATTGATTTGACGAAAATGGCGTATAATGGGTTCCACGATAGTATTTTTAGATATTTCTTGAAATTATTCATTTAGAATTAAGTATTAATTTATTAATTAATCATAAAATCTTCATTAATCGTAAAATCGAATAATTTTAAGTAATGTCAATTAATTAAGAATAACTGCATTTTTATTCACTTCCCTGAAGATTACACTCATTGTCACTCTATCTTCATTCTTATATTCATTATCTTCTTCACTTCATATTCATAGCGTTCACATCAATTCACTTCATTTAATCAATCATTCACCCCCACACACCAACTTAATAATATGAATACAATACGAATAAAACAAAGAACGTTTTTGTAAAATTTTATTCTTTAATTAAATATCAAGCAAGCAAAATACAGTCTATACGAGTATAATCGCAGTACATTACAGTAATTCTAGTTATCAAATCTATTGCAACAGGAATCAAATAACTATGGCTTCCGAGTCAACATTTTATTGCTGACTTTAATACATGTCAATCTCTATCCCTCTCTCCTCTCCTCTCCCTCTTTCTCTCTCTGTCTTCTTCTTTTGTTTTCACTCCATCACTTTAGCTATCTTTCTGTCTGTCTGTTTGCCCGTATGCCTATCTGACACTCTTTCACTCGCTAAATTGCTGTTAGGTTCCAATAGAACTCGTAAAGGTGAATTCTTGTACTGACTGCTTGACTCAATCATCTAAATTCATTATAACTGACATAAATGAATTACATTAGTGTAATTAATCCGTAATTACTTATATTAATCCTGGATTAAGTAATTTTACGATTTTATCAAATTTTCTACATTTATTTCTGTAATTTATTTCTCTATCGATTTTGCATATATCAACCCAACAAATTACCTCCGACAATTCATTTCATAATCCTAACCCTAGCCAATCGTAAATATAACTTCAACACGAAGAAATAACTAAGAATTAACAGTCTGGTTGATTTGTCAAGACTTTTATGACTAACTAATAACTATCCATCTTTAGATAATATTTCACATAAGTTAATTAAAAAAGATAAAAACCTTAAATATATCTGGCCAATGAGAGAGAGGCAAGTCCTTACAACAATCAATCATACTGATTCCTCGATCAATTAATTCTACACCCACTTCAGGGCAATGCTTCCTACACAAACCAATTCTTAGCATTTCAAATTTCATGAAAATTATCACGTTATATATAGTTTTATATAAAATATTTGAAATATGAAATATGAAAGTACAGTTTAACAGAAATGACTAGTGCATTTTATCAACAAGATGATATCCAGGTCAATTGAATGAATTATGAACACACACAGTATATGTTAGATGAAAAACCTGGTGACAATACTTAGTATTATATTCTATTATAAAATCAGTTTATTTCAAATTTATTCGAATTAGTTTATTCAAATTTTTCAAGTAGTTTTCAAATACAAATTTCAACTAAAATCTCTTTATTTAATTAAAGTTATAGTTGTAGAAATTTGAATGCTAAAGGAGATTTGAATCCAAAACCTCACAGGTTTAGTTTACGGTATACTAACCAATCTACCGCATTCAGATTAAGATAGAAGGCTAAAGAGTGCAACAAGTCAGTCAAAAACGACTTTTGATTTCTTACGACTAAGATTTTTACTACTCGTAACAAGCGTTCACAAAAAAAGTTTGATTATAAAAATATAACGTAAATGATGATGAAAAAAATGATGATGATGATGATGATGATGACGATGACGACGACGACGATGATGACGACGACGATGATGATGATGATGATGATAGTGCAAGTATATTTACTCGAGAAAAGGAATGACTCGTTGAGATTTCTTTTTGCCCATAAGTTGTAGAAATCGTAGAAGTTTACCGATATCATCTGACGACCGATATTCATTAAAAATATCGTCTCTAACTGTAAGTCTTATTAGATACACATTTTCATTATCAATATCATCCTAAACGACAACAACATTATCATTATTATCATCATCATTATCATTATCATCATAATTATTATTATCATCATCATTATTATTATTACCTACTAGTAAAAAGCAAGTCAAAATAAATGAAAAATTAAAAGTAAGGCAATGTTTTTATCTAATTTTACGATAATTAGCTAACTTTCGCTACAGTTGAATTCAAAATATTTCTACCTACAAAATCCAGTTGGCTTAAGTTGGGATCATTGATTTAAAAATAGCTTTCTATTAAATGCTGCAGATTAAAAATTGATTTTACTTACACTATGCTCATTTTGGCTGCGCCACCTGGCAAATGCATTGACTGGGATCTAACAAAGAAATTAATATCGACAGACCATTTCTATGCTTGGAAGAAGGGTACATAACAATAGAATATCAGAAAATAATCGAAAACTTATAACAAAAATAATAACACATTATAGGCTTATGAGAAGGGTACATCAAGAATGAATATCGGAAAGCCATAAACTGTAAACTCGGTAAAATTATAAACATAAATTAAGATCTAGAAACAAGACTATATGCTTGGGAGAAGGGTACATGAAAGACGTAGCTCTATTAAATATATGTAAAAGATTAATTTTAATGTTAAAGCTTAATAATAAAAAAACGTTATATAATAAAAGTGAAACTAGCGCTTACTTTCATAACAAGTTTTGTATTGATAAAGAAAGTGAACAGAGCCATTGAATGATAACTGAACCTTGTCCACATGGACTCGGGTTCAGTCAATATCTGAAATATTTCATTTCAAAAATTGCAAACAATGCGTTAAAAAATTAAAATTTTAAAAATAATCAAAATTTCGCACAAAGTTGAAATTATAATTAAAATCGAAATTTCATGAATTTATGAGAATATGGGAAAGTAAAAAATCTGTTGTGGTTTTATAAGGGTAATTAAAATCTATATTAGAATACAAATTCTACAACTAAAGGGACAACTCAAGTGACTTAATTCTTGATAGTAATGATATTTAAATGATTATAACTACCATATTTTATTAGTACTAAAATGATGATTAGATTTAATTGACTTATTTACTAAAGGGTGCAGCTAATACTGGATATACAAGTTATCAAACAGAATAATTGATATTGGCTTAATTCTACCACCAAAAGTTGATAATAAATTGCTAAAAGGGCAACAAGTTATTAATTAATAAAATTGTATAATTACTTGTTGCGTGAAATTGTAATTTTACGCGCAATTATTTACTAAAGGGCGCAACAAGCAAACGCAATCAATGTCCTGCCAATAATTAGAATTACAAAAAGAGCATAATAAAATTATCGATTTTATTATCAGCATTTTATTAAATTTATCAGCATTTTATAAATATTTGAAACAACAAAAAATGCGATATAATACCTTGTATTGCAACGGGCTCATATAAATGAAATTTTTAATGCGCCCGGGGCACCAGAGTGATCCCCTGTCATTTTCTGTAGAAAACAAGATTGGGGCTAGGTACCGGGACAGATTGGCGATATTTCCTATAAGGGCAACTTGCCCCCTATCTAAAATAATTGTAAATTAATACAAAAATATATAAACAAACAGACTCAAATTAAATTCAAAACAAACAGTGTGCACAGAGAGAGCTGTACTAAAATTTTTCAATTCTTTTCAATTCATTTTTCTATTCTAACATTTTTCTTTGGTTTTGTATTAAACTTTTTAATTAAATTCAAAACAAACCGTGTGAACAGTGTTGTATTAACATTTTTCTGGCTCCTACGATAATTTTTTCTGGAGGTCCCCCTATTAACCATTTAAATTTTTATCAGGGGCGAAAAAAGTATTCCTTTCAAGTTAATTTTAAGGGGCCTATAAAAAATTAAGTCCTTGGGCTACCCTAATTGTTAATGCGGCGCCCCCAGTATATAACATAACATGTGTAAACAGTATACAGTGTAAAAATAATATAAATAAAATATAAATATAAATTAAAATAATGTTATAATAATTTCGTTTATAAGAAACAATAAAATCACAATACCAGATTTGGATGCTTTCAACTGTAGCCATCTTTCAATAATAGTGGAACTAATAAAAACTCTATGGAGCATTTGCATTCTATCACCAAACACTGCCTCTAAATCCTGAACATAAAGAACATTAAATTAATAGCAAATCGGTTAAACTCTGCGACCAGAACCTAATAGATCCAAGGTTCAATTTTAATCATATTATATATTGAAGATATTATTATTTGCTGTTTAATATCAAATCAGAGTAAAAAAACTATTTATTTATTTATACGTTATATCACAATTGTAAATGTCATATATTATAAAGCCATAAATAAATCAAAAAATATATGTCACAAATACATACTTATTGTTCAAACTGTTAACTTACTGTGTATTTTGTTTAGAATAAATGAACTTAATGAAAAGAACTGAAATTGTAAATAACGTGGTTTCGTGTTTTCTTTATAGTTATAGTCTCAGCTTTTAATAAACTTTTTACAATCAATCACAGATTAGTGGATTAGATTTAAACGTTAAGGTTACAGACGGAAAGATGCTGATGAAAACTGGTGCGAGATTCAAACGTAGCAACAAAATGATTTGAATTACTTCTAAGCAGTAACTCTGTCAATGGGCCGTCACCTAAACAGTAGACATAGAGGTTTTATCAGTTTTTTCATATATTTTAAACAAGAATGAAAAAGAAGAAGAGAAAAAATGTTAAAGTTACATTTAACATCTGGATTACCGTATTATACAAACGATGTCAAAGACGTAGCTGTCAATTTACGTAACTTACAGAAGGACTAAAGGGAGTGGCGATTTAGAGAAAATAGTGAGCTATCCAGGATTTGAACCTAGACCTGTCCATTTCCGTCCCTCTCGTACCAAGATCATGGATGCCCCTCATTCTCATATCGTTTCAAAAAAACATTTAAATAAAAATAATTACTTAAAACTAAAACAACAAATCTTATTACACAGAATATACTATACCAGGATTAGGAAGCCAGAAATTGGAGACACCACCCTCTCCATTCACTTCCAAGCTATCCGCGATCACGATATTCATCACACGCTCCGCCCATTCCCCACTCTCCAGGAAATAACCCACTTTTCGGGGTCTTCTGTAGTAGATCCTTCGATTGCTCAACCCCCTTCGTAATATTTTCAAACATCGCGAACAAATCCTTGTGAAATTATTCGCGTAAATCATATTGACTTTTAATTCTAAACGAGCAATTAAAACGAAAAGATATAAAAAGATATAAAACTATATAAAAAGATATAAACAGATATAAAAAGTCTCCGCTTTTTGCTTACAAATAAAATCAGCCACTAAACTTTTGCCGCTAGTTTAGGACCGTTCAAATTAATTCATTTTATTAATACAAAATACGCGATATTGCGAGAAATTCGCCGATAAAAACTTTCAAACGGAATTAAAAGGTATCGTAATTACAAAATAATAACAGCGACGTCAGAAGTAATGAATATATATAAATATCACTATTGTTATACGATAGAGATAGTGCGGTATCATTTTTATATAAATTCTAAATTTAAAATATAACTGCATAAACGCAAAAACGACAAAACATTATAGTGAATTGGTTCAAATTTAATTAATCGGCTCAAAATTGATTTTCAATATCAATATTATCAAAATTGATTTTCAGCAATATTTTCAATGTCGCTGCAAAATTATGAAAATATTGATATTCGGACTATCCACCAGTATATATCTGAGCACAAATCTCTCCCTTATGTTCCGGAACATTTTCTGGAGACACTTCAATTATTTTGTGTGAGGACCTTTTAAGCTTTTAAAATATTAAAAAATCTTCCCTTTGTCCACTGACCACTTTCAAATGACGGCTCTGGTATTATCCCGCAAAAAGATAAAAAGTTATCAGTTGTCAGTCAGTGACAGCTAATCACTCAATATTTATATAGCTTGACAATAATGCTTTACATTTGAGATCATAGTAATGCTCTATATTTAGAGCAGATGCCCTTTAATGTTCATCATGATCAAGCTAATAGACAGTTAAAGCCTAGTTAACATACCAGTTTGCTTATGTCATATTCTAATGTAAAATGTAAATGTAATGTAAATGCTATTACAACTGTATGTTACATTACAATCACATTAATTTTCTATGCCACAATGCGGAAGAAAAGACTACCGAAACAAATTTCAAGCCATGCAATATCAAACACAATTACAGTAGTTTAATTTATCAAAAATAAACGATAGACCAAATTGTATTGTTATATTTTTTATATTGTTATATTGTTAATTGATACTGTCATGGTTTAAATATCAATTACTAGAAACACAGTAAAATATCTTGCTACAATCTTTCGTTGCGACATAGCAATAAAACCGTTACAAAGAAATCTCTAAATCGCATTTTATACAAGAAACCTAGAGAGCTTAATAAATGCTTATATAGCACTTTAACAATGCACTTTTCTGCGGCTGAGGCCCGACAAGCCAGTAACTTATTCACGCAGCCCTACATTTATTATTATTATAAGAAGCTAACTACAAAACCCAAGTAGAGCTTAGCACAAGGGCTATAATATACTACTGTAGCACTACAGAAATTCAGGTCAACCGTTCTCAAACATAATAGGCACTTATTTTTTTAGTTTTGCATCGAATAGCCGAAAGCATTCGACATTACGAGTTTTGAGTGATATATTTAAATTTTATAGATTAGATTTTAGTTGGTGAAAAAACCGTGTAAGTATAAATGCATGAAATAGCTTTAATTTTTCATGATTATTTTTTTTATTGGTACCGGTAATCAATTTATTTGTCCGTAGGCTTATTCAATGCTTAACTTTTTCTTGGGGGGGGGGGGG
>JAQIXG010005449.1:0-11439 GCA_034700105.1 Oconnorella tubifera | reverse complement strand
TATATATATACTGTATATACCTTTAATTTATTTTTCTGGTGTATTTCTACATACACCAAAGAAAAATCAAAAAATCCGGATTTTTGTGCAAATGCATTTGTGAAAATGTTTATTTCGCAAAATTTTGCAAAATTCCACTTCATTATTTATCTTAGTTACTGAAAGCAAAAAAACCTTCGATTAAATTATTTCTATTTCATATAATACACGCTACAAAAGATTGATCAAAATTACATATTATATATTTCAGTAGTATTTATGAAGTTTAACACGAAGGATATTACAGAAATATATCGGCCTACCACTAATATTTCTTTTTGAAAAGTTACTACAAATAATTTTGGTCAAAATTGACAATAATTCACTGATCTGCATGATTTCAGTTGTTTCAAAACTATTCATATATTTTGAATATGCATCATAATTAATTATTTTTGAGATAGTTGCATTTTTCCCTATTACGTCAGGTTTTTCCAAATTTTCCGCTCATATATCCGCTTTCTTTTATATAAAGAATTACTGTAATAAGTGAATAATAAAATAATTTTATGGATATTGTTTCAATCTAAAACTGTAATAACTATGCTGTAGCTTAATTAACTATCTGCTTATTATCTGCTAACCTTTCAATATCAGTAAAAATGACTAGAGAGTTGTAATATTTCACCAATTAGGTCATTTAAATTTGCAGAAAATTTGCCGTAAGGAGCAGTGAATACCAATAACAAGCTTTATGAAATAGTATCATCTTGCTTATTTTGGATGTAAGCTCGGTGATCAATATGAGCCCTGGGCACCACATTCTAACCATGTTTTTTTGCAAACCTTGGGTGATAAATGTGAGGAAAAGTGGTATCAAGGACAGAGTAAGACAAAATTCAGAATTTTGATGACTTGGCGAGAGCAAACTGATCATGTGTCAGATTGTAAAGGGTTTAAATAATAAAAAACAAACATAAATTGTCTATCCAAATCTGCCTGAAGCAATGCGCTCTGTTCCATACTGGGACAAAATCCTGATTCCAGTTTTTGTCCCATTACACTTGAACAGTTCTCATTCAAAGCGATTCATTAAAAGATGATGATAACGATTAGGACTACAATACAACTGACAACACTTATCATCAGCTCATGTCACAGAAAAATTTAGACCTTGTAATGACCTTGTAAGAGAATTGGACGTAGCAAAGGAATCATCTGAAATTCTCAATTCGAGATTATAGAGAGAATTTTTTCCCGTAAACGTTGAGAATATTCATTTTCATTGGTCTTCAAATTAGAAAACTTATGAAAAATGAACATTTCACATGGAAGATGTCTAATGTAGAACTGTTAACATGGAATCACTTTAAATCCTTTAGTTAAAACTGCTAGAAAACCACAAATCTGAGGTCTACAGGACTCCTGTTGAAGGAGTGATTTGAAGCTATGATACTTATTCGGCACTTGTAAACTTATGGGCATCAACATTTATTTCTTACATTCCATATAAACTACTTTCCTGCAAATTTGATCGTTTACAGTGAGGAGCAGGGTGAGAGATTCCACCAGGATATTTGTGAAATGGAACGCAGGTACCAAAGTCGGTGGTACTCAAATATGATGGCTGACTACTGTTGATGTCTTAAACGTGACAACTCTAGCAGCAGAACATAAGAGGAACTATGAAACAACACTTAAGAATTTGTAACAATTGTTGTGACCATGGTGTGCAAGAGAAAAGCTATTGTTAATCAGCGTCTCAAAATCTATAAGAATCACTTATTAAAAAGTTACAATTTGCAGATCAGTGATTGTAATCAAACGTAACTTTGATTACAAATATGATTACAAAGTCCTCGTAACTTTTCTCACAAATTGAGTCAAACATTTCTTTCACAACAGTTGGCGGAGCTATCTTTAATAGATTCGCACGCCACTGGCTGCTGCATTATTCCTTAAGTAGGGTAAACATTATAATTCACACTTTCTTCCCATCCGCTAAGACAGTAACGTCTAAACTTAGGGAGCAATAAAGAGGACCGTATCACTACGTTCCCTTTTTCATCGAGGCTTTCCATTAGGCCCTACGTTGTTGCGGTAATGTGGCAGCGAGATCTTTTAATTCATCCCTGTGTTTAACGGCTGGGTCTCAGCGGTGGGGGAAAGGTGTGAAATACAATGTTTACC
This sequence comes from Oconnorella tubifera, assembly GCA_034700105.1. Taxonomy (NCBI): domain Eukaryota; kingdom Metazoa; phylum Annelida; class Clitellata; order Enchytraeida; family Enchytraeidae; genus Oconnorella; species Oconnorella tubifera. The sequence goes on along the minus strand of JAQIXG010005449.1, from coordinate 9,270 downwards.
CTTTACCGAGTAATAATGTGCAGCAAATGACGTGCGATTCTATTAAAACTAGCTCCGTCCAATACTGTGAAGGATTTTTTGGCTCAATTTATGAACAATATTACCACTCAAAACCAAAACTTCGAGAAATTATAAAAATGACTTTGAATTTTTAATTGGAGAAATACACTGCTTTATACATTGCATATTTAATATTTTAAACAAAACATATATTGTATTTTAATTGATATTTTATGAAGTTTATTGTGTAAAATAAATAATTAATTTAACATTTTTGTACTTAATAATTGACTTTCATAATTAAACTGAATTTTGAGAAATAAATATTTTCACAAAATTTAGAGCGGTTATTACTTATATTTAGATAATTGTAATTTATGTTCAAAATTTAAATGTGAAATCCAGTCTAAAATATTAGAGTAACTAGTGTCTAATTTTAGAGTAGCGAGTGAACTATATCTCTTAATCTGCTTGATTTACTTTTAAATATTTATAGTTGACTCTATATACTGACTGTTAAAAGATTTGCAGCTAATATTCTATTTGCTTCTATTCTGTAGAGCTAGTAAAATTTATATTTAAACTGAACTTTACTTGTTACTTCGATTAGATTTATATGAGGAGTTTAGAATTAATTGTGGGAAAGCTAATATTATTTTAAGTAGAAATTTTATAGAGATTAATGAGTTTATTGCTTATTTTATTGATAATATCATGAAAATTTCTATAAATATTTTGGAGTGATCTTCTTTAAAATAATTGAGTGGAAACAATTCTCAATAAAGATAAAATGGGAGGAGCCAAAATATTTAAACCAACATTATTGACAGACTTAATGCACGACTTTCACACCTAGAGTTTAAAGCTAAGACCCTCTGTCCATTCGGATTATTTTTTTGTTTGAGCCTCAGATCCCGGCACCACACAATCGTTGTTGCGAAGGAATACAGCGGATTACTATTGGAGCGTTTGCGTCATGTACAGCCGTCTGAACAGTTTCTATTGTTACTACGTTTTATTATTTACTGTTTAATGTTTGAATTGTTTTATTGTTGTTTTGTCGCAATTTTGAATGTTACTTATTGTGTAAATTACAGTTATTGAATTAATGATTATTTTATTTAATACTGATTTTAGGCATTTATACAATTCATTGCAGCTGTTTTTAGCTGCTGTGTTTAACAATTGATACTCCTGTAATCAGTTTATTTTATTATCGGCTGAAGAATTGAGGTAATTTCAACTTTAATTTTGATAAAATCTTTCTTGTTAAACGGATGTACCAATTTGTACCAAATTTTTCTACTCGGATATCCAAATAATCATTTAATAATAATTTAATAATCAATCCATTATAATAGGTATAAAAACTCGACCTTTGCGACATTGACAGTTTTATCTGTATTTAAACCTTGCCAATTCACGCATGTCACAATAGCCATTAGTAACTCGTACATAATTAACAATATTAAATTAATAAACAATGTCCCGGATTATGTCCGCACTATGATATTAATTGTTCCTACAGTAATTAGAATTATAGCGTCGTTGTTTAACGAATTCTGTCACAATGAAACATTTTGTAACACAGCAGAATATTACTTTTGTATTGTTTTATCAAACTTTCAATATCACATTCAGCAACATATTTTACATTTTTTTATTGGGAACTGAACTGCAATTCATATTGACTGGTTTCTTTATGTAAGTCGTTGTAAAAAGTTGTTATTGAATATCTTTATTGTTGGTCTGTCAGATAATTGAATAATATAGAGAGTGATTATATGACGACTTAATTCGGTTGTACAATGCCAATAATATGAATTGGTCTACTTAATAAGTTTTGACTGATTTATTATTATATGCAACTCTAGTACAAAGATAATGTGAGTCCATTGTAATCTGCATAGAAAATAAATTATAATCAATTTGATTAAATAATCAATTTGATTATAATATGATAATATTTGAAAAGAACAAAAGTAAAAATCGTTGATTGGCAAAAAGTTTTATTTTACATTTCTGCATTTTGTAATCCGACAAAACGGTTCAGAATGCATCAGAACGACAAAACAGACCAGAATACTGGCCCGAAAGAATAATTAACGATATAGTTTTTGAATAATTAACGCTATAGGTTTTGTATAATTGTTTAACACAAGTGAGAAAAACACTTATATTATTTAGACATAACTTTTCTTCAAATGTAATATCGGAAAAAAATTGTTAAATTGGTGCGTTCTTCAAGATGAAGGGAATAAGATTATATTGAGAAATTTGCATTGACTAGAAAAGAATACCAAACTTCTAATAGATTAAATGTCATAATTTCTGACGAAACTCAAGTTTTATATCATCATTATGAGAGTCTACTGCTAAGAAAATGAGCTGAGAAGTTTAGCCGGGCCTCATAATTTATTGAAATTTATTGCAAACGTTAATTTATTAAAATTTCTTTTGAGACCGAAATTTAGATTTAAATATGTTGGTTTTTATGATACTTTTAATTGGTAACTGTAATGATCTGACCATATAAAAAAGATAATTTAGGTTATTGTAATTGTTGTAACTTACATACTTGATAATATTATAGTGGTATTTATTTTTATTTTCTTTTTTGTTTGTTTTTAGTATTATTGTTTCTACACTTTGTGTGAATAATAGATATACATAATATTATAATGCCAATCTTTTGAAATCATGCAGTTTCTAAAAATCTTCTTATTCTCTAGTCTTCCTCGTTCTGAGGGTTGACTGCGACGTAGACTTTCCTGCGCCATACGGTTCTATCTTGTGCTACACTTGATAACTTATCCGCAGTAATCCCTGACCATTGGACTGATTCATCTATCCGCGCTTGTTTTGGTAGTCCACATCCTCGTTTCCTTGGGATCGATTCTTGATATCTTTAACTCGTTTTTTATTTTTTCTACATTATCGTCAGGTTTCTGCAGTGCATGCTCCAGTCACTTAAGCTTGCGTTTCTTGATTGCATCTAGGAAACCAGCTTGATGTCCTGTCTCGTGGATCATTGACTCATTTGTACGATGAGCTGTCCAAAGAATTCTTAGCCTGTAACAAAGTTCTTTCATTTTAAACGCATTGGCTCTTTCTCCAAGTCTTTCACGACGGTCCATCCTTTACTACAGTATGTTCCAACTGGCCAGACAAGAGCTTTCCACAGTCGAATCTTAGTTGCTAGTGCTATTTTATGACCCTGCCATATTGGCTTCCACGCAGCCATGAGCGTTTTGCTTACACCCAGTCGTTCTTTGAAGTTTTTGAAGACCTTGCTTTGCGTCTTCTGTTATTGTTGACAAAGAATGCCATTTTGATTGTCTTTGTTGCTTGTCAGCTTGTAGTTTTTTCCGGTCTCTACTAGACGGTCGAAGGACTAACTGCTTTTTGCGTATTATTGTATTGCTTTTGTCGACGTAGCCAGAAGGACTATATCGTCTGCCTACCGGATATGGATATTTTATGTTATTCAATCTCTGTTCCTCTTTGATAACGTGCAAGTGCTTTCTGTCTCATAATCATTTCAGCTAGGATGTTAAAGACACAAATAGCACGCGTTCTTGCCTGACATCTTTGTAGATTTTGAACCATTCCGAGACTGTGCCAGCGATCCTAACTCTAGCTTTCTGATTTTTGTACAGATATACTGTCGCACCGCCCGTTTCTACCTCTTTTATTTTAATAATTGTTTTTGGCTGAGTTGATTGCTGAATAGGATGTCAGAATCGAATTAAATAAAGACGAAAATACAAACAAATTGAATTTTCTACATTGACTGTAGTAAGAACTAAACTGAATTATTAAATTATTTAATGGAATTAAATTCTGGCAGTTGAGAGAGATTAATTTAACGTTGCGGTATTATATTTATCTAAATTCAGTATTACATTTATTTATCGTCGTTATCGACAATATTATATTATTTACTTAATATAATATTTTAATACTAGGCCTATTCGTAATGAATTAACATTACATTCAATCTACATACAGAGACTATTTACACAAGCGTAAGCCTACGCTTCCTGGCCGTATTTTATATATAGTTATGCGCTTGTGATCGAATTCGCTCATGATTAATTTGCATTGAAAGGCGCTTACTTAAATAGGAAGGAGGCGGTACCACTTTAACTATGATAGTCTCCTCATTCGACCAATTATAAAAGTGATTTTACTGTCAGATGTTAATCAAACAACGCATATAGGTCACTCAGAATATTTAATAAACGCATATAGGTCAACACGCCTATGCGTAATTTATTACAGCGAATGGATTATATCGATTCGTTCACTTGACAGAAGGCGTTAAATCGGTCAACCAATAGTATGTGACTAATCACAGCATCCGTCTTGCATTTGTGACCTACAAATGTTATGAATGAATTTGGTATATCAATGCGCGTACGCACGAAATATAGTGCGCGTAAATGGATGAATTATAATCGAGTTATTATCTACACCTTAAAGTTATAAATCTCTAAAAATACTACTTCAAAAATCGGACTAGTCTAAGTCCGTAGACATTTAATAATTACTTGATTTACGGATAAGAATAAAAATCTGTGTTTTTATTCCAGGAGTAATGATATCAAAAACACTCTGGGACCCTAATTATTTTATACGTTAAAGCGATAAAGTATCTTTAATAAATATCTGTACTCTAATAAATATCATACTCTATTTACCAATACATCAGAGGCTTAGCTGGTTACGCCCTAATATTATATTGATTAAAAAATTAGTCTCCGGCCAAATAGTTACAACGCGAAGAGGTTCATATGGTGCGGGGGTTATCCCGTTCTAACACTGTCCACCAAGCTGTTCGTGGTTTTTGCTAAGTCGAAGGCGTCTGCGATATCAACGAAGCACATATTTAGCGGCTGTTGGTATTCTCTTGATTTTGCATTATTATCCTGAGGTTGGTAATATCAGGATCATAATTATCTCCTAGGCCTGGTTGAAACTCGGCTTGCTTTCATCTTTCATTTTGCTAATCGGTATAGTTTAAATACCGTTTAGCGAATTAGTAATTTAACAGGAGAACCAATCATTCTACGCGTTGAAAAAACTTGCGACCTCGATACTCGTCGACGTCGGCGTTTTAAAACAAGGGCAAAACAAGCATTGCTTTATTTCCATAATCCATAATTTTCATGAAAACGAAATAACACAGAGATTTCAAATAGTTCTTCGTTTGCTCTCAGACAGTCGTCTAATAGAAATCTATCACCAACGTGTCCCAAACCATTTTTTAAGTCTACCAACCATAATCATGACTGTAACGTAATTTTAACCATAGTTACTACAGCACATAAACTTTTGACTCAAATCTTAATCTGTTGCTCAAAGAATAAGACGTACATTTTTTAGATACGGAAGCTTTCATGCCTTTGATTTAGATTTAACAAAAATCGATCTTTTATACACAATTTTTAAAAAATGTAAAAAAAATATATCAAATATAGAATATCAAATGTAAGCCTACGCATGAAATATTTTAAATTAATTAAATTTAGACATGTTTTTATTTGTAGGTTGCGTGGATTCCAATTGACTATCTTAATATAGGTAGGCCTAAGACATTACAATATTAAATTTGATATTTTAAAACAATCACTTTTTCGCACTTTTGGATTTATAATGAGCATTTTAAACGTGTATTATATATTTTTGGAATAAATTTGATTACTACGATTTAGTGCTGAATCCCAAATTCAAATATTAAATATTACGACTTCTCCCTGGAGATGGGCATTGCGGAGAGCGCTACAATGTTTCACAGGAAATTAAACAAAAACTTGTCTAATCTACAGTGTGTTTGTACTTACTCTGGTTCCTCCGCCGGTCAAAAAAATACGTTATATCACTGAAGTGAAATTGTATTCAAGTTTATTGTATTCAATGGTTGTCCTCACTCATTTGCTAGACCTAGAGGTGTAACAATTTCTCCGCTGCAGTACTCAATGAGAAACAAAGAATTGAATACGATAAAATATTAGTTTTATCTAAACGATGAAAATGAGTGAGGACAACCATTTAATTTTAATGCCATTACAGACATTCATTAAAATGATTTGTCAAAATCTAAATATGCAACACAGCAATGGCAAAATATATCAAACACTCGTCTAAACACTAAAATTTTAAATTTATGTTTTATGAAAGTACCGTCAATGGCTAGTGGGTTACGTATTGTTACATTTAGGGATATGCTTACATTTGTTACCTTAAACGTAGTCAGACCTGTACCAATGTTAACTAGGTCTAATGTTTGACATCACAGATCGGACGAAACATGTGTCATGAGAATTTTTAACTTGGCAATAACTAAAAAGTGTATTTTTGCATATTCTAGATATTAACCTTAAATTTAAAAGATAAATTATTACTATGATATACTACGATACTACACGAAATCAAAAAGAGAATGGAAATGTATACAAACTCATAGAAGTTAATTATTCTTGCGCCAATTGTTCACATTAATTTTTAAAAGCCGGTAAAGTTGAGTAAAACTATCTTTAAATCATTATTACTTACGATGCGTTTTAAGTGATGATTATAAACTCTGCATTGCACCAACAAAGTAAATTGAACTTTTGAAAAATCATTGTTTTGTGTTTACCGTTTTCTCTGATGTTATTGTTATGAATATTAAGAACATTATATTTTTAATTTCTTTATTCTTTAACTATATTTTCAATCTGTCCTTAAATGTGTTAAACAGATAATGACAGAAATTGGCTTAAAATATTAATTTCTCATGTCCAGATTTCTTATTAGGCACTGACTTGTCATTTTTGCAACATATAGTAATAATACATGCATAAGCGGACGAGAGTGATGATGATATATTAATTACAAACAAGAATGAAAATTTTTCATTATAAATGAACTGTCTTGAAATTTATTCAGGAGACTCTCCCCCCCCCCCTTCTTCCTTGCATTTTATTCCTGTGACAAATGTACTATGACAATCTCTATCGACAGTGACGTAGCCGGCCACTGTTCTGGAAACAGGTTGTTTGATATCGCGGTAATTCTTGCAATTAATGTAAACCTGCCCTGTCACATATGTTAAGACGACAATCTCGTCCAAGGCATGTCAGGAAATTTACCATAATATATAAGCGAATGGTAGGAGTGTATAGTCAGAGGCGACATTGTCAAACATGATAACCTTTTTGAATAGTTCTGCTTTCCTTTTGTATACTATAAACTTCTTTTTATTGCAACTTTGTATTAACCATTATTATTTCAATTATTACGGTAAATAAATATATGTTGATAGCATTTTGCCCCTCCATTCAGGATGGATTGAAATTCGTCGCAAGGGGGCACTGCCCCGCCCTTTTTATCGCCCTTTCCGGGGAGATTACCGAGGCTATTAATCCCCCCTTCCCGAAAGGAACAAATACAATATACACTAGGGTTTATTTCATATAAAATAATCGTGCTTATACTAAATGGTGTTGTATTTTATCGCATTTTATGTGTTGTGTGTTACTGAAATAATTGTCTTCTATAGGTGTTTCGGCCTGTGAGTCGTCATCCTTTGCGTCTTGTTTTTAATGGTATATACTTATGTTCTATATTTTGCGAGAAATAAAATATTTTGATTCGGCCTCCGCTCTCCAGATAAAATGATCTTTGCTGCAGATCGTATGAGCGTACAATACATTTCTACCGTTTTACTAAGGTTGACTGAAATGCTTTCATCCATTGCATGCAGTCATTAACCTATACTAATTGACCGTACTCTGATTTTTGTTTTCTAGATCAGAGATCGTGCACAGTATTGGGAAACGACTATGCTGGTAAAATCAATCATACTTGGACTGGTATACCATGTCAGGCATGGACTAGTCAAAATCCGCAGTCACATGCGGTTTTTGATGACAGCGAGTTCATAGATGGATCTGTAGCTGCAGCAGAGAACTATTGTAGAACTTTGAGTGATCCTGGAGGACCCTGGTGTTACACGCTCGATCCCTCAATAAGATGGAGCTACTGTTTTGTGCCATTTTGTGGTCAGTAAATGTGTTGATATAAGTAATATTGATTTTGTTGTAGGTCAGTAACAAATAGCATCAATGGTAAAGAAATTACATTTTTAAATTAAAAACAAACTATTTTTTCCCACCATTTTTCAAATGAAGTCCTGATATACTTGATTAGAGTGGAAGGTACGACACACTCCCCAATTTTAATTAACTGCAAATGTTTTCTTTATAGTTTCCCGCCATGGCAGAAGACATGGGCGCCGGCAGGATTTTTTCCAGGAGGGGGGGGCAATTTATTTTTTACAGGGGGTCAAAAAATATTAAAGCATCCTAATCTTTTCCGAGAATTATCTGATTATCATGAACTCTCTGATAACACTGTCTGAAACGTCAAATAATTTGACCAGAAGTATAGCGTTGTAATTCTTCATGCCGCGCGATCGCCAATTTTTATTATTTACCTTAGAGTCATTGCCAGATATTCCGGGCAGCCTGAACCTATCACCAATCAGCTGCAGCAGCAAGATTTAAACTTGCATTTAGCATTAAAACATATCAGGTACTTGAAAAAAAAAGTTCAAGTCCATCAGGAAAATGCCATACAGGAATTCAGCTCCATCTTCGAGCTGGCGGAATTGGATGCTGATGAACTGGATGCAGAATTAACTTGTCCACGCTTTGCAACGCGGCAGAAACATTGAACAAATACTCCTGCAGACACACCAGAAGAGTATTTTCGAAGAACTGTTTTGTGCCCTATCTTGATTCGATATAGCAGCCTTGGATAATCGATTTTCGGAAAAAAAATTGGGTGCCTTGATTTGTTTTTCTTGCAAACTGCAAAAAACTCTATCAATAACTGGTACCTGAAAATTGCAAAAAACATACAAAACATGTACGGAAACCTACTTGACAATTTCTTAGCTGAAGCAGGATGTTGCTATTTTGGAATATCTTTGGAACATTTCAACTAACACCATCAACGTCGGTTCACTGGAGTTCGTTCCGGGGGGGAAATCACCTGCTTCCTTGGAAAGTGTATACAATTCAAAGAAAGCATCTTTGTATCGAGTAACAAAATTATGAAACTCCAGCACCGGCAATTGAGAATCCATTAGTATGGCTGGCAGTGTGTTCTCAGCTCTTTTTCTTTCAATCATCCGCGCCATCTGCCGCAGCTCAACTTGAAGGTCGTTTATGTTAGCTTTGTATTGAATCGCAAGTGGTTTAAGTACTTCAAATTTCAGAA